>JAZKJV010010389.1:0-277679 GCA_037367405.1 Ottelia alismoides
TGGTGGACGGCCATGAGAGGGAGAGAAAGAGAAAGAAAGAGAGAGAGAGAGACTTGTTGTCTCACTTATATGCTAAGAAGAGCAATGGGGTGCCTCTCCTTTTATAGGGTTTTGGGATCCATGGATCTCAATCCATGTGTCAACACAAATCCAATGGTCCACATTAATTTGTGTTTCTTTCAATGGCCATGATTTGTTGCTAAAAACACAACAACAATTAATTTAATAAAAATCAAATATATATTAAATATAATTTGATTTATATCAAATCAATCTCCATTGGAGAGATAGGAAAGGAGGCAAGCCTCCTTCCATAAGGAGGGTGGACGGCCACCACATTCCTTATGGAATTGTGGCCGTCCCCTCTCCTCATTAGGAAGGGAGCTTCCTTTTTCCTATTACATGAGATTACATTATCTCATGATTCTCTCCAATATTTGCAACAACATTTGTTGCAAATTATTTCACAAAAATAAATCCAATTTATTTTGTGAACATTGCAATCATGCCATTGGAAATTTGTGAATCATATTCACAACCCAAAACAAAATGTAAATTACATTTTCAATTCAATGTCCAATGTGAATCCAATTCACATTAACATTTAATTAACAAATGTAAATCACAAATAGCTCTCTCTTATATATTATAAATCACATTTATAATATATATGACTAATATGGATATTGCTATCCACATTATTCATATCCATGATAATTAAATCACATTTAATCATCTTGGATCTTTATTCTCTTGTTCTCAAATAATATGAATCACATTCACATTATTCACATCTTTGATAATCAAATCACATTTAATTATCTCAGATAACTCTCTTTATAATATGAATCAAATTCATATTACTCATGATAATTAAATCACATTTAATTATCCATTTTCTCAATGCTCGGATACATAAATCAACAATAGAATTATCCATGAACTCCTTCAAGGATAATGCGCTTTCTCCGCAGATACTTGGAGATAAGGACAGGGCGATTGTATTGTTCCACGTATAGTGACATGGATATTGAGATCATATCTCAAATCCAGATCGCGGGCCTCCCATAGATGCTTGATTAAATCAAGACCGTAAATCTAATCTTCTTATTGCATCTGAATCACATTCAGATCAATGTCCAACACTTGGACCAAGATCAGATTACTTCTCTACTGAGAGGAGTCACTAAAATCCAGACCCGTTTCATCACTCCCTAGGAATGGAAGCGTCATGGTTATACAATCGTTTATGATCACATCACCCTCAGGTATTCCCAATACCTGTACATCCTGCATACTGGAAGACTCAGACTAAACCCGAAGTATTGGATCAACTTTATACTGTCTACTTCATGGTTTTATCATTAAGTTTCTCATTCGATCATTGGGAGTTGGTATCAATCATACACTTTCCAAAAGCATATATCATACCTAGGTCTTGATCATATACTTTCCAAAAGTATATATCAAACCTACAAATTCAGTCAAGCTTCCAAAGCGAGACGACCGTGCGCACGGAATTTGATTCTTCCCAATATCTCATGAGTGAGCTCATGTCTTCCGGTTCAGTAACTGAACCTGTATGATCCCTTTGAGAACCGTATTACTCATATGCCCTTATATGCACACCAGCGCGTCGGTGTGTAGACCTTGATTAGGTCATCAACCTATTGGTCTGCCAAATGTACATACTTAGACATATAGCAACACATCTGTCTCCGGTCAGAGGATGCGTGCCTATATCATGACAGCATACGATATAGGACTTTGGTTATCTCGATCTCGTTAAATCAACTCTTTGACCTAACTAATCTGACACATCCGAATCTCTATTCCTATGCAGAGGACCTGCATCAAGAGGTCGGTCAGATATTAGCCTTCAGAGATAAGGATTGCCATCTCCTACTCAGGCTAGAGATCATCTCTTAACAATCATTTGACGGTGCTTGATGAGTCCTCAATCTAACTCTTTAGATATTCATCCAAGCACCAGCCTCTATGATTCAATAGTTGAATCAACAGCTGTATGATCATCAAGATGGCCATGGTACATAACCCTAATTGTACTAAGGGACCTATTATGCAAATTATGTATTCTTCATTTCAGATTAAGGAGTGAATTGCAATAACATTTATTTCATAATGGCTCGCCGTGGGCTCGCATGTCCAACAACTACTGCATTAAATAGCTGTTAAAAGTTATATACAATTAAGGGTGAATTTAGAATACTTTGAGTTCATATGGAGAAGATATGAGCTTGGGAAGTTTGGGTTTTGACTTTTTTATTCTGAGTGTAAAAAGTACACTGTATAGTATTTTTAAATCAAATTTATATTTTTCTACGTATTTTTATTTACAACTTTTATGTATTGCACAAATAATACAGAATAAAATAGGGTCCAAAAAGATAATTATTGGCCTATATTTGTAGGGTTTTTAGATTGTGTAGTCTGTACATTTAGTCATCCTATCTCCCCTTACTTTATTTCTTGTCGCCTAAGTCATCATGATGAAGTCTCGAGGGCTAGGGTCTCTCAACACTTATGATGTTTCATTTCTTTTTATTTTATTCCTTTTTTCTTTTATTTTAGACTTAAATACAATAAAATGTGCGTTATTTTATAAGGTATTGTGTACAAACTACCGGGTGTTTATTTTGACAAATTAATGATACACATGCATTTAGGTAGGGTTTAAAGGTCAAAATGAAAGAACAAAGGTGATGAAATAAAGATTCATCAATTATTGCCTTTAATGAAATTATAATATTTCTCCTGATGATGGCCAAAGTAGAAAGTTCAATAAACAATCCTTTAATTCTTATTGTTGGATAAGGATAGTCAAAAGTCCCCAAATCGGGGATATGCTTTTTCATTTCTTGTTCACCACCAAAAGGAGCTTTACGAGTTCACAAGTATTGAAAGGGGGGATACATCATGACTTGAATCTCCACTCAATCCTGATTTTTTAGCAATGAGTTCAGGTATCTCTATTTTTATACTCGAATTGAGTTTTATCTTTATTATCAGTGGTATCAAGCCATCTCTAATCGCTTTTTAAGGATTAAAAAAGTCCAAAAGGCCTTTAATTTTTCCTTGTAATTTGAGACTATCTGATTTCATATTATTAGCAGTGGTTGATTCTTAACTTGTTTTATCACTTATTGGAAATAAATCTTATATTTTTGTTTGCTCGTGTTTATGCTCTTTTTTCTAACCTTTTTTTGTTATGGTGAGTTTTAAATTGTTCATTGCAATCATTTGTTGATCTTTAATCTTGTAGTACTAATGGATCATACGGTACTTACTGTGTTTATGTTCACATGGGATGGAAAGAACAGATACTCGCCCCACATATGCAGTGCATGATATGTGCTTTAAAGATGAAGGGGTCCTCTCCCTTTCAGCCATCATCATAATCATCATATTTACATCAGACAGCAGAACATGTGATGTGAACTCCCCCACAACCAGAATATATATGTGCCATTGCAGCGAAAACTATTATCAACATCGATTGGTAGTTCATCAGAATCTGTTGTGCCTGCTGTGTTTATTAGAATCATTCATCGCGGTCTCGCAAATCTGCTCCAAGTTTAGCACAACTCACTGAACAGATTACCCATGTCAATAATCGGAGTATCATTGTTTTTATGGTAATTATTAAGGATGATGTCTACCTAACGAGATTGATTGTTTATTATTTGCGGATGCATGGGGCTTCCAGATATTCTAGCAGAGAATCATATACGTCGAGGGTTTTAAAGTCTCCCATACAATCTATGCTCGTACCGAGAAAAGTAAAGTACAGATATGATACTTCAGAGGATCCTATGCTGATCGAGCGATTCCCACGAATTTCCTTGATCCAGACCTACAAAAAGTGGGAATTTATGCAAACCGATCGATCGTGATCGAGCGACCTTTGGTGTAGCAGAGGATCCATTCCCTACTTCAGAACGACATACAACTGTGAATGAAGAAAGTAAGCAAAATACTACCATGTACAATGATGCATGCATGCAGTCCAGAGCAACAAATTTGATCTTTAACCTGAATAATTTGATTATAACCTCCGATGTTATGTGCACAGTGACAAATATTATTCCTTGTAAAATCATATCTGAATTTTTGGATTCACACTTCCATTACTATATATTAAGGAGGGGATCTCCCCCCCTCCACATTAATTTTTGGGAGGCGAATTCCTATTTTACCCCTGTTATCCATTTAATCCCTCTGGTAGAATTCCGATTTGACCATCGTTTAATCCCTCCGGTGCATGGGCATCCATGTGTCTTTACTATGTACAAAAAGGCATGAAATGCTTTCATACAGGAGGTCGCTTTTGACCGCCACGTGTGAACCTGAGAATTGCAGCTCTCCATTCACGATATAATGTGCCCGACTCCTTATCTTCCTTCCCAATTCCATCCATTCCCGTTCGGCCGGCAAGTCCTTGTCGTGCTCAGCCAATAGTAGCTTCCCGTCAGTATTCACGAATCTTCGCATGCGACGGACGTATTCGAAGCAGTAGCTGCTCGCTTAACAACTTAAGTAGTCAAATATTTTTATTCACTAAACCAGGCAAGTTTAGGATTTTTTTCCAACTCCATTCCCTTACTCATCTCCCAAAAACGTCATGTTTCTGCCACTCAGATCGTGTATTATGTTCCCTTAATAATCAGTTTTCATTTCAACATCTCCGGAAAAATCCCTGGCAACACCCACAAAAGCATCAGTATATGCTCTACATTTATCCAATATCATTTATGTTCTCCAAATTCATCTGATGTAGTATCATAAACTGAAACACATTTCACTTTCTTGTGGACTTCATAACCTGGCAGCAACTTCCCGTCAAGACATCGCGATCCTCCGCCTGCGACTGACCCCTCTCTGAAGGTTGCACCTGTATACTTATCATGCATGAACTTGTAGCTTTAGATCCATTAAATCTTGAGGTATAAGCTGCTTGAGATGAAGCAACACCCACAGAAGGAACGATTATGCTCTATATTTCTCCAATACATTTCGCTCTCCAACTTCAACAAGTGCATCAAATGTATTATTATGAATTGAAATAAGTATTTTGATTTAGTAGACTTTAAGTTTCAGACCTTCGTATATGTAGACAAATACAAATCTATTTTCGTTTCCATGGCAACACCCATATTGAAAATGTAGAATAAGTTATACTTATTGTCGAATGAGTCGTTTACATCTTGGAAAAAAAATATTATGGAAGAAGGAATATAACTTTCATCATCGGGATGTTTATGAATTGCGTGTGCATTACGGATCATAGGTAGAGTTCTTGGAACATAAGAAACATGGGACATAATATTTTTTTTATCTAAATGCTGATAGTGTTAAATTTTAAAACTACATATGAGTTAGAAATAGAAGATCTACATGCAAGAACAGTAGTAGATCTTCTTATGATATTCTGTGCAGCATGTTACTATCGTTCTTCCAATCAATGGTATAGGACACACTGCTTATCTTTCGTTTTATTAGTATAAGATGACACATCCAATATCGGGTGCAACACTTGGAGATTATCAAGGCTTTAATTACTATATGCATATGGATTTAATGGGACTGCCCCTGGGGTAGCCAAAATACCATGTGGGCACGTGGATTTGTTACTGCTATTTAAATTACATTACATGTCGACTATTAAGCCCTATAAATTTCATAGTTTATTTTAAAAATATTTAGTTAATATGCCGCACTATTATTACAAATGCTCATATGCGATTCTTTTACATAATCAACCGAACTTGATTTTATATAGATGATTCTACAAATGTCCTCATATGTAGCTCTTTTATTTCGTATTATATATGATCGATATATGGATCCTCTTAATGGTTGCGAATATAATGAAACAATTGTGGATCGATCTTCTTAATGGTTATAATGAAACAATTGGTAAAAAATAGTCATTCTTATACATTTATCTGTGAAAGATATGACAGCGATTATTGAATTCTTTATTACAGTTTTGACGTTGTGATCATAATTGTTAAATGATCGTTATTCATCACTTTAAATGTCTTCATCCCCCGTGCATCGCACCGGCATGCGCTATATGATATCATACAACGGCGACCACCCATTGATTTCTCATGAAAATTTTTATTGAATCATCGCTAATTTAATAACAATTAGAATACAAATCTTGAGGAAGTTTAGGAGATAATCTATCACAAAACATCTTGTATTTGAATGCTTCCTCTTTAACTCTCGCACTCTTCACCATCCGTTCGTGGTGGTGCATTAGGAAGAAGAGGTGCATCATGGGCATTTAGGGTAATGAACTGCATCTTTTTGGATGCTCAACTATTTATGGACTTTACAATTTCTATGGTTTTGGTTTACTTTTCCTTTTGAGGTGCCCAGTTAAATATTCTTGCTTATTATCGAACACCCTCTAAGGAAGCGTTTGGTAGCAGAATAAGAGAAACAGTTAAGGAGAGATAAGATACTATTTTCGGTTGGATGGAGAGAATAAGGAGAAAAATGAAGGAATAAGTGGTAGTCATTTATTATTCTCTGTTCGGTATGAGGGAGATGAAAAGGAGGGCTAAGTGTGTTATATTAAAAAAGATGATTACATAGGTAGTTGTTATTTGTATTTTTTACGAGAGATGCTTATGATGAAGGAATAGTGAGGAAACCTTTATTCATTATTTTGACTCCAAAACAAAATGTTGATAATCTACGGGGGAAGAAAGAGAGGAACAAAGAGGTATATTTACTCCTGGAATTTTACCCATGGTATCCAAAGAGGCATTTAACAGCATAAAATCCTTTTTATCGTCTGGATTATTTACGATGAAATTTCAATTTTGGACAATTGAAATTCCAGGAAATCGTCAACCAATGCACCATGTGCAAGAAAAATGGGAAGAAAGCACTACTCCCAATTATCTATATGATTGCACGGCAATGTTTGTGTTGATGGGACAATACAAATTCCTCATTATTAATTCATCATGTTTCATCACGTACCAACACGTCTCAATTACCTCATCAAGTCTATGCTAGAAAAATTACGATGATAGTTTTCCAAAGTCATATGGGTTTTCTGAGAGCTCCATTATTGTGGGATAATCTTATTTGGAGTCCTCAACTTATGAAATGCGTGTTAATCCCTTGTTGATTTAACAGGCATAACCGCTATGGCATTGCATCTTATTAAGTTGGATTTGGGCAAAATCATGATATCTTTCACTGTTATAACCACTATACCATATCACAACCCTATACTCAGATCACAACCCTTTGGTTAATATTAAGTGGCTCTTTCAAGGGTGGAAATAAGATATTTAGAATTGAATCTTTTTGGATCACGAGAAACTCTTTCCTTCCAATGGTAGAAAACTGTTGGACCACGAATATAGTGTATGATAATCCTTTCCATAGATGGGCAAAAAAGATAAAAAAAATTTGAGATCACACATTAGAGCTTGGAGAAACGAGCAAATACCTGATATAAACATGGTCATCTAAAACACGGAAGCTGATATCAAAAGATTAGAAATCATGATAGCAATAGGTGACACCTCAGTGAGTAAGAACCTGGAAGACCAATATCGGAAGATGGATCAATTGAGGAATGACGAATATTTGATTTGGAAACAAAGAGCAAAATTTAGATACATCAAAGAGGGAAATGAAAATACACGTTTCTTAAAAAATTATTGCTTCAGCAAAAGCATCTCAAAATGCCTTAACTGCGTTAAAAACCAAGGAGGGAACTCCGGTTTACGATTTGGAGAACATGGGTAAGGTTGTCAGTGATTTCTATTCGAACCTTTTTACTGAGAAGCGTAACCCAAATTTTGCACGGTGTTCCATTCCATCAACCTTGATCACCCAGTGGGAAGACCCTTCAATATTCGCCACTCCATTCACTCGGTCGGAAATAGAAAACACGATTGCTACCTTTAAAAAAAATAAGGCGCCAGGACCAGATGGTCTCACGATTGAATTCATAAGAAAGTGTTGGCATATATTAAAGGAAGACTTCATGGAGCTTGTTCACTATCTTCACAATGAGGACTTCAGAGGGGAAAACTTTAGACATCTAAATAACACCTTAGTATCCTTGATATTCAAAAAAGGGATGCCATCGATATTGAAAACTATAGACCAATCAGTCTAATCAATCTCCCAATTCGCATTATATCAAAAGCCATTGCAAACAGATGGGCTCCTTTCCTTGCAAATTCATCCATCCCAATGTGATTTTCTAAAAAATCGTTCTGCAAGTGATGCATTTGTGGTATGCTCTACAATTCTAAATGAATGGGACCGCAGGGGATCAAAAGCGCTCATCCTTAAAATTGACTTTAGAAAAGCCTTTGACACATTGAGACGACCTTTCATTATAGAGACTTTTAAGGCAGCAAACTACCCTACTATCTTTATTAAGTGGATCATGGCTCTTCTAGAAACTGCAGGTACCTCGTTTAAGATAAATGGGAATATGGTTGGCTTCCTGCATCTGGAAAGGGGGGTTAGGCAGGGCGACCCTTTATCTCATTTGCTCTTTATTCACGCTATGTCGATCCTTGATGCAATGTTGGCCAAAATGACTGAAAATGGAAAATGTAAGGGTTTCTTTAAGAAATGAATGAAGACAATGATTACAAACATTCAATTCGCGGATGATCTTCTAATCTTTTTGGAATACAATAATGAAGATCTTAAGAGCGTAATCACAACATTGAAGATATTCAATAGTCTCTCGGACCTTGAAATAAATCATTTGAAATCCGCCTTCTATGAAATTAATTTATCTCCCTCTGAAATGGAGGAATCAAAACGAATCTTAGGTTGGAATTTGGGTTCATTTCCAATTGACTAGCTAGGTTTTCCTCTACCAAAAAAAAGTTTAACTCTCGGGATTGGTCTTTCTTGGTGGAAAAATCCGCCTCCGAACTTCAAGGCTGGAAGGCCAAGATCCTCCCGCTCCCGACGCGAATCAACCTTCTAAACTCCTCACTGACCCCTATTGTCACTCACGTGATGTCTTGTTATAAGATTCCAAAAGGGGTGATAAATAAATTGACAAGATTAGGAGAAAATTCCTTTGGTCTGGAAACACCACAATAAATCACACATCAAAGGTCGCATGGGCCAAAGTGACGGGTTCCACGTCAAATGATGGTTGGTGTATTCTAGACGTTACCTTGTTTAATAATGGCTTACTAACAAAAATGCTATAAATGTGGTGGACTACAAAAATCCTTGGGTCTCTGAGCTTATAAGTGCAACCCACTTTGGTGGAGGTCCTATTGTAATTCAGGAGGCTCCAAAACGATCCCATACTTTGGTTTGGAAAAGTCTATTAAAAGGATCGGCTGACTTAAAACGGTTATTTACAAAAGTATGGGAGAGGGAACATCGTCATCACTTTGGAAAGATCGAATCGGTAGTTACCCACCACTTAAAATTAATCATGAGGAGATATGGCCTTATGTGGGTAACAAAAATATTTCGGTATCGAAAGGGATGTCTTGCTGGAAAGCCGCTTCAACTGGTTCAAACCTCCAAAAAATAAACTACCACTTGTCATATGGAGATCGACAGAGATAATGAATGTGAAACTGAACAACATCCATGGAATGCTAAAGCCAGGTGAGCGAGATACCTCGATCTACCCCACGTGAAACCTTCAATTCATATGTCAATGACAAAAAACCTATACGCTACTTTGGCTGATGGAGGAATAAGATCTCTGATCCAATCCAAAATTCGGAAAAGTAGATCTATTTTGGAACCACGTGTATTCTACTTTATCTGGTTCTTGGCACACAACAAGATCATCTCACAGGATCAGTTGGGAAAAATAGGAATTCAGTTCGTAAATAGATGTTTTTTATGTAAAAGGGACCTTGAAAACCACACCCACTTATTCAAGGAATGCGAATTCTCGATTTTTTTTAGAAATGTGAAATACTATCTGCTTACGAGCGATTTGAAAATATGATGAGGTGGAAAGATTCAACAGCTATTAAGGATACAAAATGGAAATACTGGGAAATGAATTTCACAATTTGGTGGCTCGTTTGGAAAATGCGTGTAAGATTGCTTTCGAAGAAATTCCAACCAACCTAGATTATATCATCAATGAAGCTTACGCTACATGTTCAATTAGAGCTGAGGTCGCTCCCCATACAAATTAAATGAAAAATCATATTGCTTAATAGCCTTTAAAATCGAGGTAATTTCTTATCTAACAAAAAAACTGTTTTTTCCTCCAGATTGCTCCTCCTTTTTGTATTATTGTAGGGACCGGAGAGGATGGGACATCGGCAAACTCTGGAACCATTGTCACATGTCAGTTTGGCCGTTCCTCCAAAGGAAAACTTCTTTAAAGGAGGGATTAAAGCTAATGCACTACATGTCTTCAAACTATAAGCCGGCTTGCTTCTTTTTGGGAAGATGATCTAGGTTTATGTAAGCACGATATTATGTTCGTAGTGCGGGTGGGTAAATCCCCTTTTTTGGGCTTTTGGAGCTAGTTTTTTTTACCTCGCACCTATGTGGGCGCTTATTTTCTATTATGTAATGAACTTGTGCCTTGTACGCACTACTTTCTGATGAATGACTATGAATCCTTTTCTAAAAAAATAACCACTATACCATTGTGTATTTTGCTATGTTCCGCGGTATAACCTCTTCAACTTATATTCTAAGCTTACTCGATGTAGCATGATCTGTCACTTATTTATTCCAAGTAATGATAGTTGTTTTGTACTTTAGCTTAATAGTTTCGATGCTAACATACAACAAATGGATATATAGTAACTTGTATATAGAAAATATCGCATCCATATATTTACTTCATGTTAAATATGACGTATTTCAAAATTAAAATTTCCATTGTGAAATTCAATATATTTTTCAATTTCAAAATTATTCCAAGTAATCGTGAGTGATTTGATTATAATTTGATCTGATAGCTATTTATTTATCAGCATGCGTTTGAATTGTTTATCGTAGCATAGATGTAAGGAGCTCGAGAGTCGATCAAAAGAAGCATCGTCGGTTCCTTTTATGGGGCACTAATCAACACTATAAGCAATGTGCACATACACACATGAATAACTTCAGATGAGATTCGTGGCTTACAACCTCATGGTGAGCCTACAGTCGCATCCCTCTATTTCAAATGGTATGATTGTAATTAGTGGCGTATTATCTCATATCATCTTATCACATCTCTCTCTCTTGACAACGACGGTGACATGGAGATTTAGGCGGTGGAACCTTGGAGATCTGGAGACGACACAACTGACGTCCTGAAGGATAACGGCGGAGGCATCCCTGATAGATCTCGATGTCCATGAGGACATCCTCACGACGTCAATAGGGGTAGACATGCATGTGTGATGAGATCCTCTAGGCTATTGTCATGTGGCTGATCAACACATCGTGAAACGGATCTTGTTGTCCTGAGTACATTGCCGGACGGAGATGTGATAATGAGAGGGTGATACACGCTCGCATCACGACGGAAGAATGATGGGAGGAAGGGGACGGCCCAGGAGGATCTACTTCGATCTAGAGTAGGGACATGATTGGATGGGAGATGCAATATTTTATTGTATTTTCGTGTATAATCATATGCATATTTACCTATATATTGTTTTTTTATTTTTATTTTGTATTTTAAACTTTAGCATTTTGTATATTTATTTTATATATTTATAACATATTTAAATACACATAAATATATTTTTATTGTATTTTTCTGATATAATATGTATACTTAATTAAATATGGCTATTTATTATATAGGTATACATATGTACAATTCATCTATGTATTTATGTACACATTTATTTTGATTTACTTTGAAAAGTTTTATTTTATTCTAATTATCTGCATGTATTATAAATAATATTTACAAAATTATAAAAAATATAAAATATTAAAGAAAATAAATAATAGAAAATATGAATATTTTATTCATGTATAATGTACAATTTGGGTCCAAAATTTAACTTTTGTGTTTTAAATTCAAATTAAATGAAACAACCATCATTAAATATATAATAAAAAGTAATGTACTATTAAAGGTGATTTTGATGAATTCTGAGTTCATATGGAGGATATACGTGTTTGGGAAGTTTGGCTTTTACATTTTTATTCTGCGTGTAGAAAGCACAATATGGATTATTTTTGTGTGAAATACATTTTATATTTTTCTATATATTTTTAATCTACAACTTTCATGTTGAGGATTTTACTATTTGAAGGGTAAAAATAATAAAATAAAATAGGTCCTAAAAATCATTGATAGATGAATTAAAATTAGAGTTTTATGTATGATTTTCTATGCATCTTTGTACCGTTCTTCTTCCCTATCTGCCCCTACTTTATTCCTTATCAATCAAGTTATCATGGTGACTGGATCTTGCGGGCTATGTTCACTCACACCTATGGTGTTTCATTTCCTTTTCTTTTAATCCTTTATTGTTTTATTTTGGAATTAAATACAATAAATATATAATATTTTGTACAAATCGCATACTATTTATTTTGAAAAATTAATGATATATATATGCATTTAGTTAGGGATTTAAGGCTATAATGAAAGAATAACGGTGATGAAATGAGATTTATCAACCACCTCATCTTTTGTCACCCCGACTCGTTTCCACCTGAGATCTTGCTAAGATCAGCACTTCCTCGGTTGTGCACCCGAGTCCCTCTTCCAGTCCACCTCTTCACCCATTTTTGCTCCAAGTCAAGCCCATGACTTCCATTTTTGTGTTTGCAAACTAATCGTGCATGTCCTCGAGCTTGAATACCCATTTTGGGTCATGTTTTGTCCAGCTGTGAGTCTTCAGGAGCTCTCGATTCACAAGCTCTCCAAGATCTTGCTGATGGGTCTCGAACCTATCTGAGCACACCATGAGGCATGGAGGAGCCCCATCTTCCTTTTTTCCTTAGTAGGAACCTCAAAGGTGCAATTCGAAATAAAGTTGGTGTAGCTCCAATCAAGGATAAGATGTGAGAAAATCGCTTAAGATGGTTTGGTCATTTGCAAAGAAGGTCAACTGATGCACCAATTAGGAGATGCTAGTTTTGGGATGTTGAATCGGCTAAGAGACGGTGACGACGACCCAAGAAGTGTTGGAAAGAGACTAAACGAAGAGATATTAGTTTTTATATATAAGCCCAAGATTGGCCCAAGATAGATCTGAATGGAGGCAAAGAATCCATGTAGTCGACCCTCCTTAACCAAGGGAAAAGGCTTTGTTGTTGTTGTAGGAGCCTCATGGTCATACGCCGAAGAAATCATCGATCAAAGGAGGCCAATCCCGGCCTTCTTCCCTGTTCTACTAGCACAGTAACATCCATCTGATCATCGTCGAGCTCCAGTTTTGTTCCCAACCGTTGAATCAAGCCACACACTGATTGTTAGATGAAGACCTGGATATGATCTAAGCCGCCCATCATTGAAGGGGTATCGATCGTTCGTTGCGTGCCACATGTATAAGTGGTTCCTAATCTATTATTGGATCGCGCGCTCTTGGCTAATTAGAAGACCCTATCCCGTGTTTTGTAATTTTCTTTTTAGTCCTTAAATTTCCAGTTGTAATTTAAATATTTATATAAATATTTACATTCAGGACCTTGTGCTTTTCATATTTGCACTTTAGTCCAATCCACGTTACCTCATGTGCATGTGCGTGCGAGGGGGATAGGTATTTTGTATGGACACCTTTGCGGGTTTGTGTTTTTATCTTTGATCTAAGAACATTGAATACAAGTGTAATATTTTCAAGTAAATTTTCATATTGGGCCCTAGTGTTTTGTTATTTATATTTATACCCTGTAAGTGTGGATAATGCATTTATATTTGGAAAAATTTAACTATGCCACTGGACTTGTATGAAATATTAACAAATGCTCTGAAACTTCATGGAAATTGCATCTAGGTCCCTGGATTGCATATTTAATTCTGCCTTTGCACTTTAATTATTAAAAATAGCATTTTGCAAACAAAAATTATAGAATAATTTTCTTAAGTACCTAGAACCATATTATATCATATGCATTTTTCTTAAGATAATTAAAATTATTTTCCTATTTATAAAAATACAAAAATATTACATTTTCTCTTGTTTTGAATTTAAAAATCCATAAAATAGCTAAATACTTTTAAAATTCCAAAAAACTCATGTACGCTGATTTATGTATATTTGATTTTTTGGCCAATTATTTTTGAAAATATTATCAAAAATTCATAAAAATGTTAAAACACATAAAACTTATAAAAATCGAAAATTAATAGAAAATCATAAAAATACATTTTAAGTTTTTGAATTTTATTTATTATTCAAGAAATTTGAAATTGAGCTCAATCTGATTTTGATAGATATTTATTAAGTCTCTCAATTTACTATTTTTCTTATTTCTATATTTTTAAGTTTATTAGCTATTTTTGAAAAGTCGAAAAACATCTAGTATCTCTTTTCCTTCATATATTTCATATATATATGCATTACATATTACTATGTCTTTTATTTCAAAAACCAATATTAAAAATTTACATTATATATATATATTCACAAAATATAAAAATAAAAAATACCGTAAAAATTCTAAGGTTTCTATCCATTTTTGTTGCTCTACCCTGTGTGCTACTTTGTGGTTCGACCCCTACTGCTTACATATTATACACATTCTTTAAGAGTATAAATAATTTTAGCTCATTTACACTTATTGTTTAATCATTACCGTGGGTTAATTATTGATAGACACGCTTGAGTTGAGTGTTGAGAGAGGCCCTAATACAACGATTGTCGGATCCAACGTGTTGGACATTGCATGCCCTCAAATACCGGATGTTAGACACCTTGTCGAAAGCGGTCCGTCAGTAATTTGTTGCTTTTAAGACCCGCAAAATGAAAGGCCAATGAGGGTATCTAAAGCTTTACAAAAAGTCAATCTTAAGAATTAGAGCTTTGGTACACGACCTCTCCCATTCATTTATAATAGTGGCGGTGATGATAGTATTGTTATTGAATAATGAAAATGGAAGATCATTGATTGTTGTTATCAGATGTCTAAGAGATTTTGGGATGGCTTGATCCAAGCTCCTTAACCACTAGTCTCACGCTTGGCTTGTCTTTGGACCGTATAAAATTTAAAAGATTTTTTGAGTCTTGGCGTGACTCAAAGTCTGCTATGTTAAATGAGCTTGAGCCTGTGCTCAGGAGCATCCACACCGGCTTATCCCAATGCTCATCTCTACCTATAATGAAGATCTTGTATCTCTAGTTTATTGTGAAAACCATTCATATGAAGTATGTGACATTCGGATGAAACTTACGACCAAAAGATCTTGTGAAAGCTAGAGTTAACCCCTCCATGCATGATGATGGAAATGACAAGTTACTAACACTGCAACAACATGAAGGTAAATGAATAGCATGACGAGCAAATTCCAAGGCTCGCATTCCATTTCTTACGGGTTACCGCCACGACCTACTAGAGCTTTAACCCAATCTTCGTGCATGAAGAGGTGTCTAATCCCTTTCGAAGTGGGATTATTTCTCAGAAGAGTGTCAGTATTTAATTTACCCGTTCAAACAATGGTCGGCAAGAATTTAAAAAATTGTTGGCAACGAATATTTAATTATTCATTGTCATAACTCATCCTTTTCTAGTGTCATAACTGCTCACCAACTTCGCTAAGTAAAAATCCAGAAATCCATGTAGACGCCTAAATCGACGCTTTAAAATGCCAGACAAAATCATTATCCGTTGAAGTTCCATGAAATGAATAATTATCCTGAATAATATTCCACTTCATTCCATATATTTATGTCATATATATATACAGACGTAGGTTTGCATCAGAAACAACGCCGAGCGATCATATAGGAGAAGGAAGTAGAGTAAATCCCGTGGGATCCATACATGTATATGTACACGCATACATGTCAGAGTTGGGCACATAAATAACAGCAGATGGCGCGTGCAGAAGGGTCGCAATCTGATGTGATGAACTGGACGTCGGCACGGCAGTGCATGCAAAGCAGGAGCAGCGCCTTGCGTACCACATGCAACTGCTGCGGGTTTTGTGGGAAAAGGAAGCCGACATGTACACATATAGCTGTAGAAGTTGAATTCAACGGAACTTGCAGACTCGCCTGCATGCCTCTGATGTGGTCGTGGAAGTCTCCCTAATTCCTCACAACCATATGCATATCTGTGTTTCGCTACTGGTAACCAATCTTAATACGTAAACACTCCTTATCTTCTGTGCACTCTTTTGGGTTCCATTTTCTGCTCAGTATAAACTGCAGTACTCGTCACTTTTCTGTCATTACCTTTTGCTCCAACGCGCACGAGATTGTAAGTGCTTTGGTAAATAGCTAAAGAGATCATTAGCCGAGGTGATTAGTCCCCGTGGTAGCAAGAGTTGCAGCGGACTCTGCTGCACGCTTGAGCGGTTCCCTCGGATTCGTACTTTTTGTAAGCGCGGATCATACAAATTCGTGGTAACCGTTTGATCAAAGATCGAGCGGCTCCCGAACGTGCAGCAGAGTCTGTTGCAGCCCTTCCTACAGTAGATGATCCTTCTCCTAGTGGTGGACGATGTTGTTCTATTCTTTGTCTTTCCATGTTTTTTCTATTTTCTTTCTCTATGTTCTTGTATGTTGTTTTTAAAATAATACCCAATGGGTACTTCTTTAAAAAAAATGCTGACGTACGTATATTCTATGTTCGTTAAAGTTTCAAAGACGGGGACTTCCCATTTATTGCCTTTCGATTTTAGTTTTACCTGTGTGGTGTTGAAGTAATTACAACTCAAACATTCAGGATACAGAGAAGGAAAATATTGCACGTAATCCAACTGATTTGCTTCCTCATTTTGTGAGGGACTTAGTGATGATTTTCTCTCACTATTTTCCTGACCTTAAAATGAGAAGATTCAACATGGGCATCAAAATTTTCCCACATCAATACTTAATTGATACTAGCTGTCACAATAACAAAATGGTATATAGTGACACATTATTAAAAATCCATCGCTACATCATCCATCGTTAAATATATAACGATGATATTACTCGTTGTGAAAATTTTTTGTACTTGAAATTTGCAACCGTCATAATATTCGTTGCTATATCATTAGCGGTGGTTAGTATAACAATGCTTGTCCGTTGTTATTTTTCAAAATTTTAATTAACTATGGCTAAATTCTGAACTAAAAACGTAGCAACGATCAGCTAAAATTTTAAAAAATAATAACATATAAGCATCTTTTTATGTGCCCCGTCGCTAATGATATAACTGATATAACATCTGTCGATAATTTCAAGTATAAAAGATACTTTCATAATTTAACAACGAAATATGGTGGTGTATTAAAAAATATTCAGATAGTATTATTTTGGTGTAGTGTGTATAGGCAAATAAAAAAGTTTCTTATTTTAAGGGGAAAGAATTGGACGAATTATATATGCGAATTGCATCACTTATCTATGTTCGTATCTGGTGAGGCAATCACCACAGGGATGAGGCATCTCTTCCCTTTTGGGAAATATGACAATGGCTCGAAATTGTGAATCATTTGAATTAAATTATGGAGGGTATCTTTCTCCCTAAGTTGAGGAGACATTAGTTTAGACATAACATATTATTATTCTCACGAGAGGGAGGAGTGCATGTTCCCTTGACGTAGAATCGTCCCATCAATACACGTTGGCATGAAAAGCCCCAATTAGAAGCATCAAGCTTTTGCCACATTATGTTGCTCGCCATTAATGATGGGACGTATACTTCTTCTTTGACTCTTCTATTCCCTCGCCATATCCCCAAAAAAAATGTTACGAATTTACCACAACGGTTGCAAATCGCAATACTGATTTTTTTAATGAATTTGAGGTCAAGCAACAATTCATTGTTAAATTTTATCTTTAATTATTGAAATTTGAAATGAATATAATATTTTTTAATAATTGTTATTAGTAATATATTTGTAATAATGATTACATATCATTTTTTACATTTTGTACTAATTATTTCAAATTTTAACAACGATAAGAAGGAAAAAGTCGCAAAAAACATACAATAATCACTACAACAAAATGGATCTATAATGACATATTTAAAATTCTGTCACTAACTCGTTTATTGTTAAATATATAAGACGATATTATCATTGAGATTTTATTTTTTATACTTGAATAGCGATGAATGTTGTATCTATTGTTATATTATTAGTGGCAATGCATATAGCAATGTTTATCCATTGCAATTTTTAAAATTTTTTGCTTGTCGTCGCTACTTTTTTAATGTAAAACTCTTCAATAATGATATGCTCCTGAATATGTTATTTTTTGCGAGACATGAATGAATATTATTAATTGTTATGTTATTTAATATGGAAAGACTTATTAATTATTCATCAATTTATTTTGTATTGGATTAATTTTGCTGCAGTTAACGTGCATTTATTGAAGAAAAAAGATTAATTTAATTATAGTATATTTCCATTTATATTCCGGGAAACAGTAAGTTTGATTTTTTAAGAGTTGTTATATATCTTTTTTAATGCAACATTGTTTATGTTTAATAAATAATGTTTTGCTTATAGTCTCTTTGTTTGTTTGATTTTTTTAATAATTAGTTCATTTTGTAAACTTCTTTTTCTCATTTTTATAGTTGATTGTTCATAGTACTTATGATGGGCTTAATAAAGTTTAGGTATTTACGTTCTTTCCAACTATATTTTTATAACGTAAAATAGGGATGTCTCCAAGGGGAGCTAACTTGGTTCCCCACATCCTATTTTTCTTATTTTTTTTTGAAAAAGGCTTCTGTAGATTTTCATAATTATATCCCCATTTGACGCCACTCAAGTTTCGTGCGAAACAGAACTCTTACGGCATCCATCCATAGAGGGTCGATTTCTTTTGAGAGTTCATGTGACTTTTGACTTGGAGTTATAAAACAAACTAATAAATAGTAGGTATTTTTCTAGAATTTTTAGAAAAGATTTTATATTTTTTTGTATTTTCTAAGCCAAACATGGAACAAAATAACTCTATATCATTTTTTAAAAATAGTAAATGCAAACAAAATGGCAAATAAAATATACAGTGTAAACAAGCAACCAATCATGTACTTACACCTATTTTGACAATTTTTTAAAGCACAGAAGCTATTTTTAATAAAAGAAATACATAAATAAAATAAAATCAAGTTGTCAAGGGTATATTCGCAAATAAAATATAATGCAAGGGGGCTACATGCAAATTTCTCAAAAATTTAAAATGAAATTTGAATTTTTTATAGTGTAAAATGGGGATGTCCCCAAGGAGAGCTATCTTGGCTCCCCTACATCCTATTTTTCTTATTTTTTTTTGAAAAAAGCTTATATAGATTTTCATAATTATATCCCTAGTTTATGCCATTAATTTAAGTACGCAATGCTTGGACCTTAGATGGCCTCTTCAGGACCTTCAAATCACCTAAAAATAATGGCGACACTATGACAAATGGCCATGGCTATTATTGATGGAAGGTCGAGGGTGAATGGTCGTGGAGCAAAGTGGTCGGGCGATGGGGGTGGCAGAGAACCTCGGTGGACTAGATCCAAAGGGATCCATGTGGGTTAGATGGTGCAGAAGGTGGAGAAGCGGAAGGAGAAGTTAGAAGAATGGTTAGTGGGGTCGAAACAAGTAGGAACGGTGGTGCACGATGGCCGGAGCTCAAGAGCTCCAACGAAGTTAACTCCTAATCCTACGCTGATGCGATGGATTACAATGAGAAATAAATGCATGCACTAAAAAGTAATATTAAAATCTACCTAAAAAGCGAAGAAAAAGTGTCATCTTTGACTTGGGGAGCAGATACCTTGCCAAAAAGGTCTGACGAGATGTGGATTTCTTCTCAACTGCCCTTTCACTCGCTGCATAGACCACGAGGAGCTCGCTGTCACCGAGCTCGACTAGTTTTCAAGGGAATTTGAGGGATCAAGGAGGCCAATAATGATTAAAGAGCAAAATGGCAATGAAGGGTGGAACTTTATAGAAGGGTGACTGAAGGAGTTCGAGGATGGATTGTGTGCGACGGGAGAAGGGGAAGTAATGGGAGATGGATCAGCGAGGATCGAGGATATGTAGGCTACAGAGTGGTGGAGGGTTCGAGTGTGAGGGAGACATGGTGAGAGCAGTGAAAAGGGGAGAAGACAGAAGGTTCATGGGCTCTGACACGGGCTAGGAAGAGGTCATAGGAGTTGACCTAGGATTAATGACGAGAGAGCCCCTATTGGTCCAACCACTAAAAGTAAAATAATATATCAATAAAAATAAATAAAAAATAGTTAATGAATTAATTGAATAAAAGATAAATATGAAAATTGTTTATTATTTTATTTATTATTTTATTAAGATTTTTTTCGAGTTATTTTATTATATTTTACTTTTTATATGCACAAAAATAGGTATATTTATCTATATATAGTATATTTTATTTTTGTTTTGTATTTTAAATTTTATTATTTTATTCACTTATTTTATATAATTTTAATTTATTTAAATATATATATTTAGGTATTTTTATTGTTTTGACTTTATTTATACACTTAATTAATTTTATACATATACATTATAAGTAGGAAAAAATGGGGCTGCCCCCTGGGGGCAGCCAACATGGCTGCCCCCGCCCCATTTTTCGGCATTTTTTTTATTTTTTTTTGAAAACTAAAACCATGTATATTCATCCATATATCCCTCCTACATGCCATTCGAATTTCGTCAGAAACAGAGACTCCTACGGCCTCCATCTCGATGGTATCGATTTAAAAAAATCCTGTTACCGTTAAAAAATTACTGTCCGGATGGAGGCCGTAGGAGTCTCTGTTTCTGACGAAATTCGAATGGTATATAGGAGGGATATAGGGATGAATGTAAATGGTGTTATTTTTCAAAAAAAATAAAAAATTTTGCCCAAATAAGGCGGGGGCAGCCACATATGACCCTTATAAGTATATACAAGTATATTCTACCTATGTATTTGAATATCTCGTTTATTTTGAATTAATTTTAATGGTGTTATTTCATTGTAATTATGTATATATGTTTTAAATAATATAAGAAATTTTATAAAAATAAAATAATTTGAAAAATATAAAGAATACATACATTGAATAAAATATACATGTATATTGCACAATAGGGGCGCAAAACCTAACTTTACATATTCGCTCCAAACTAAACAAAACCCCCATCATTAAATAACTTATTAATATTTATATACAATTAAAGGTCATTTTGATCCATTTTGAAAGAGTATGGAGAAGATACAGGTCTATGAATTTTTATTTTAACTTTTTACTTTATATGTCTGAAACAACACAAATATCATGGGAGGAGGGTCTACGCTCCATGCAAGGCGGGAGAGAAGTCGATGCGGCGACCGCTCTGTCAATCCAAGTGAAAGTCCAACAATCAACCCACACTATATAATCAAGCAAGATAAACATGCGTGAATTAAAATTTATTATAAACCCTACAAATAAATATTTACAGTGACGAACAGAGTAAGGTGTCGAACACAAGAAACAACATGGTGTAGCACTCAATATTGTTTATGAATAAATAAATAATATAAGTATGTGTATGTATAGGTGTACACAATATTAATCAAATAATGTGGGGTTTTAAATATTTTTTATTATATAAGGGTATTTTTATATACTTTTTTAGATATATTTTTAAAATTAATTATAAAATATTTATAATAATAAATAATAATATAACTTATATATCAATATATATAGATGTATTATATTCTATAGGATAATTAGCTAATTAGCATAAGAAAAAATAGAAAATTGACTATTTTTGGGTTTTTTATATTTTTTACTATTGTTGTGATTTTTCAATAATTTTTCAAATTTTCAGGTATTTTTAGAGTAAAAATATCCCGAAACTGGGATCAAGAAATTAGGCTGAATTGATTTGGGATTTTAAAAATAGAAAGAAGCCTCAAAATTTTTCCAAATCAATTTTAATGTAAACTAATATATATATATAATTACAGAATAGTGAGAAATATTTTTTGGGATTTTGACATTTTTTTATTTTTTATAGGATTTTGGATTTTTTTAATTTTTTTCTTATTTTTTTATTTTTAGGGATTTTTGGTCTAGGGGTAATAGATACTATAATAAACACACATTATTTTTTAGGGTATTTTTCAACATGATTTTATATGTTTTTGGAATTTCTAAATAAATAAGGAATAACCGTACAATATCTGAATTTTAATAAATAGGAAATGTGCTTGAAATTCGAAATAAAATTTATGGTGTGTAAGTACATTACATCACGCACATTACCATATTTTCCTATAATTTTTAGACCACAAAATATTTTTATAAAAATCAAAGAAATATACACAATAATACTTGAACTGTCAGGGGTATATTTGCAAGTAATAATAAATTCACGGGGCACATTGCAAATAATTGAAAAGTTTATAACTAAAATCCACAGTTTATATAGTAAACAACAAATAAATTAACCCGCATGGGTTTACATGTAATTTTAACAAACACATGTGCTAGTGCACGTGAGCTAGTCGGGGACTATTTTGCAATAATTAAAACATGCGATGGGGGAATATACAAATTGCCCACTACTTTAAAACAACATAAAATATTTACAAGAGTATTTAACTATTATAAAAGGACAGCGGATTCTTAAGAAATTTACCCCTTAAGTGGTTTTCATCGGGTCGTCCTCCATGTGGCGCATGGCTGATTGATGAATCCGTGATTCTGATGACACGAAAAAGCCGAGCAAACGAAGTAGATCAGATATATCTCAAATGGTCATTGCGACCTCAATCGCTCATGTGTCAATCAAGAAAAAGAGACCACCAAATCAGATAAAAATCAATCAAGAACAAATAGTGGTCTTGCTATTTTATTAACTTGGTATAGCGACCAGGGTCGAACACAAGGAGCACGTAATGTCCTTGCGGCCTACGAAGTAGTCAAAAATATAATACAAGGAAAGAAAAGGGTATTTTTTGTGGATTTTAATTTTTATATTTTTTTAGATTTTTAAAGAGTTAAGAAAATAAGGAAAACAACTAAACAAGGCAATTCAACAATTTATTTAATACATCAAAATTAATAAAAAATTCCAATAAAAATGTTTTTGTTTATTTTATGTTTTTACTGTTTTTAGTGAATTTTTGAGATTTTTCTGATTTTTATTTAATTTTCTAAAAATCAAACAAGGTAAGAAACTGAAGGTACTGTCCAGTCAGGAGTAAAAGGCCAATTAAAAATGCAAAAAGGCCTATTTAGCTCCTGGAGTCAATTTTCCTATAAACTAGAAAGTTTAAGGAAAATATGGGCACTGGAATTATTGTTTTTGGATTTTTAAAATAATTATTAGAATTTTTATAATTTTTAGGTTTTTTTAAATTTTTATGAGTTTTATATGGTGAAAAATGACCAAACTTGGTCAGAAAATCAAACAAGGCAAAAGACACAGTAGCTAATTTTTTGTAATTTTCAGAGGTATTTTAATATTTTTTTTGTGAATTTCTAGATCAGACAGTAGAGAAAATGCATGTTTTTGGATTTTTAAAAATAGTAAATGAGATCAAAAATGTCCGCAAAAAATCTAGAAAATTTTACAACATGGCATGAGCCATGTGTCCAATTTTCATGGAATTTGGAGTTGATTTGATATTTTATTCAAAAAGAAAACCAAGGTACAGTGCACAGGGACCTGTACGTAATTTCCAAGAGTTCTGGGGGGCCCGGTGTAAAATTCCCAAGAAAACACACGCGCAGCGCGTGCCTGGGGCACTCAGGGACCTATATGCAAAGAAAACAAAGTTCTGGGGCTATTTGGTAACTGGTACCAAAAGTTCGAGGACTTGTTTGTAATTTACCCACAAATATCACGCACATGCGTATAAAAACAACTCACAGGGGCATATCTGCAATTATCCAAAAGTATTCATTCATTCCATAACATGGCAGAACAACAGGGCTAAATATGCAAAATATCCCAAAAGGCACGTGTCGATGCACATGCTACACTACAAACAGGGGTATATGTGCAAATAAAGTAAAGCTCAGGTCCAAAGTGCAAATAACCCAGAAATAAAACAACTACGCTATGTATTTACAGGACTAAACGCTAAATAAACTAAAGAGAAAGGCCTAAGGGTAAATTACCCTTTATTAAGTCGACCGACGGATGGGCGCCACGTGGTGGATCGAGCGGCTGGAAATGGGTGGACGCCCAACGCTGGGTCTTCGACGCTGATCGGTCGGTCCAGGCGCTACCATGTGGAAGATCAAACGGTAGACGGTGCACGGTAGCTGAACCTCGCTGGATCGACGGTGGAGATCGACCCTCAACGGATCTAACGGTCAGTGCTGCTCCTCGAATGGACGAACGTGATCAGATCTGGAGCCCGGGGTCGATCGGACGGCGGAGAAGGACGGTGGACGAACAGGGCTCCGGCAAACTTCGCCGGGCTCGTGACGGCGCTGGTATCCTCCTGGAGGCTCGCTGAAGATCGGAGAAGGAAGCTGCGGGCCCTCCGCGTCTAATGGAGGCTCCGAGGTTTCTTTTTTTCTTTTTTTCTGTTTCTTTCTTCTCTTTTTATTTTTTTCCTCTTCTTTTTTCTTTTTTCTTTTTCTTTCATTCTGTTGTCACGCAAAATGACCACTCGGATAAAGGTGCTAATCGGTTGTCGTGATCCAAGCAATCAAGTGCGAACAATCAAGAAAATTAGACCACCAATAGAGATAAAATCAATCAAAAATAAGCTAGCGGTCTCGCTATTTATTTAACCTGGTATAGCGACCACGGTCGAACACAAGGAGCACGGATTGGCCTTGCGGCCTACGAAGTAGTCAAAAAAAAGGAAATAAAATAAAAGAAGAAAATATTTTTGGTGGTTTTTAATTGTTTTATATTTTTTTTAGATTTTTAATGAATTAAGAAAATAATAAAGGTTAAAGAACTACACACTTCAACAAATTATTAAACACACTAAAATTCAACCAAAAATTCAAACAAAAATGTTTTTATGTGTTTTAATTATAATTTTTAGTGTTTTTGGTGAATTTTTGAGAATTTTCTGATGTTTATTTAATTTTCTAAAAATCAAAAAGTAACTAAAACAGTAGGTACTGTCCAGCCGAGCTAAAAGGGCCTAGATAAAATATCTAAAGGCCCCAAATGAGCTGGGAGGTAATTTTCCTGTAAAGAGAATAACACAAGGAAAATTTAGGCACCTATTTTATTGTTTAGATTTTTAATTGATTTACTAGAATTTTTATAAGATTTTGGGTGTTTTTCAATTTTTAGTGGTTTTCAGTAATGAAAAATAGCCAAAATTGGCTAGAAAATCTAACACAACAAAACAAACAGTAGACAATTTTTTTGTAATTTTTAAACACTATTTAATATTTTTTTGTGATTTTTAAAGTTAGACAGTGAAGAAAATAGATGTTTTTGGATTTTTAAAAATATCAAATGAAAACAAAAATGTCCTCAAAAATCCTCGAAAATTTTACACTATGGCAGGAGCCATGTGTTCAATTTTCGTTGGATTTGGAGGTATTTTGCTATTTTATTCAAAAATAAAGAAGGGGCACAGTGCACAGGGACCAAAGTGCAAATACCCGAAAGTCTGGGGGGTCTGGTGCAATTAACCCAGCGAAACACGTGCTACGCGCGTGTCTGGGGCACTCAGGGACCCAAATGTGAGAAAAATAAGTTCCGAGGGCCTTTTGATAACAGGTACTAAAAGCCCAAGGGCTTATCTGCAAATCACCCAATATATAACGCACATGCTCAAATGAAATACGCACAGGGGTATAAATGCAAATAATTAAAAACTTTCATTCATTAAGGAACAACCAGAACTACAGGGTATATAATGTAAAAAGCCCAAAAGATCACGTGTCGATGCACGTGTCAGACCACAAACAGGGGCATATCAGTAAATAAATGCAAGCACACGGGTCTCTATGCAAATATCCCAAAACTAAACAACTACGCTAGGTATTTACAAGACTAAAAACGAAATAAAATAACAAAGGGGGCCTAAGGGTAAATTACCCTTTATTACGCGGACCGCAGGATGGACGCCACGTGTGGGATCGAACGTTGGTGGGCGACTGGGGGTCCAACGCTGCGCTCCTCGGGGTGATCCGACGACGGGGGCGTGGCCACGTGTCTGATCAAACGGTCGAGGACGTCAGTGGCCAAACCTTCACTGGACCAACGGCTGGGATCGCCTCTCCAAAGATCTGCGGTGCAGGAGCCTCCTGAGATGGACGGTTTGGATCAGAACTGGAGGGCTGAGGCGATCGGACGGCGACGGAGGATGCTGGATGAACTGTTTGCCGGCGAGATTCGCCAGCCTCGGGCGTGCGCTAGGATCCTCCTGGAAGCACGCTGAAGGTCGGAGAAGGAGCGTGGGGTGCTTCCGCGTCTGCCGGTGGGCTCCGATGACCCAACCGGGCTCTGGAGAGCTCCGGTGAGGTCAGCGGAGGTACGCCTCCTGGCTCGATGTCGAAGGACCTCAGATGGCCCTTACTATACCTGCAAAACAGTCCAGAAGGCTCGCGGGTCGAGGGCAAACTGCCTCGACCCGGTTAGGTGGGGTGGCAGTGAACGATGGGTCGCAGCGGACGAGCTCCGGCGAAGTGGGGACGGTGGAGCTCGAATCCCAACTCCTGTGCGAGATGGGTTGGATGGGGATATGGAGAAGGTGCACGGGAAGGAGGCGAGGGCGATGGTAAAACCCGATGATCGATTGGGGGTCGGTCGTGGACGGAATCGGCGAAACACGGCGAAGAGGCGATTTGGGCGTAATGGAAAATCAAAGGAAAAGAAGGGTCTAAGGGATTACCTGGATGGACGAGGAGATTGGGGATGAGCTAAGGAAGCTCTGGGTCTTCGCCTCGAGGAGCGTCTCCCTCCGAGGCTCGAGCTCCAGCTGGTGGCGGAGCAACGGCGGCGAAGCTCGCCGGATCGATGGAATCCGGTCCCTCTCCTCGCTTCAACAGCACGGGCATTGAGCTGTCACTCTCACGCACACACCGGAGCTCACAGGGGGTGGAATCGAATAGCCAAAGATGAGAAATGAGGAGGCAGAGCTGGGCTTTATACGTGGGGATGATCCGGAAAGAGGCGCGCGGGTAGGGAAATCAAGAGCGCGGATCTCGATGCGGTAGCTCCGGCGAGGGTCTCGGGTGTGTCGTGAATGAGTCGGACCCGGGGTTTAGGCGAGAGGGAGTCGGGTCTGCCTGGGAAAAATCCGAGAAGGGGAGTCGGATGCTGCAGACCCGCGAGAGGTGGTCCTGGGGGGGAAGTTGACCGGGCGGTCAACATCCCCCAGAGCCAATAGGAAGCGGCCACGTGGCTGGATCTTAGAAGTGAAAATTAGGGTAGCTAGGGGCCGATTTAGCAAAAAGTGAAAACATGAAATATTTTTATTTTATTTTTTTTCTATTTTTTAGTGATTTTTAATTAATTTTTCAAAGTGAAAATAGGGTATATACATAGTAGGTTCATATATAGGTATATATACAATATATAGGATTTGATTTTTGATTTTTACTTTCTTATTTTTGTACAATTTTATTCCTATTTTATATTTTATTTATTTATATTATAAAATGAGGAATAAAAAGACATTTTTTATTTTATTTTTATTATTTATATACATATGTGAGATAAATACATATATTCATTTATATACATGGTATATTTACAAAATATTTTTGTGTTTTTAATTTTGTTATTTTTATTTTGTTTTTGTTTTAATTGTTTTTATTTTATTTATTTACACTATAGAATATAGAATATTTACAAAAATTTTGGAGATTAATTTTATTTATTTATAAGGATAAATAAATAGGAAAGATGGAACTATGTACAAGGTGATCATGTACATGAATGAGATTTTTGGTTTCTTTTTAATTTTAAATTTTTATATTGATTTTATATTTATAAATATATACAATATTTACAAGCTTATTTTTGTGAGGAAAATACTTTTATTTATTTACATAAATATTTACACACATGAGCCCCTATCTCCCTCTACTTTGGCTTTTATGCGGTCAGGCCCATGCTGAGCCCTCCCTTGGGTTAGGTTGCTCAATATTTATTCTAAATATTTCCCTCTTTTTCTTTTTAATCTTTATTCTTTTATTTTTGCACAAAAACATGCTAATTATTAAACTTTATACAATGCATGCGTTTGATAATTATTTGTATTTACATGAATATACATGCATTTGCAAAGGTTTTTGTAGCTAAAATATAAGAATAAAGAGTGATGAATGGGTATTCATCACCCCCCTATACTTAACTTTTGCTAGTCCCTTAGCAAACACTTATTTGAAAAAGAAGTGAAAAAGAAAGAAAGAAAAAGAAAAAGAGGGGAATGTACATGGATCAAGGTTGAATATTAAACTTTCCTTCATAAAATTGAAATATGGAGCTTGATCAGATCTTTGGATTTATTAATGTGTCGGAACCTTATTTAGACTTAAGCTTAAAACTCAACAGCCTCTAAGTTCCACCAATCTATGGACAAGACTCCTCAATAAACCAGATCAGAACAAGTCTACATACACAAACTCTAATGACCATGAATCTTTCCATGCAGTGTAAGTGATATGTAGCTCCCCACCTCAGAAGTAAAAAAGAAACAACCTCCCTCAACCTGGTAACTCTAATGCCTTGGTCTAGCAACTCTTTCCTCGAGAAGCGGGGTATTCCCTTCTAAGTTCAAGTGCAACCGGCTCAAGAAGAGGGGGAAGAAGTATAGACTTTTGGAAGCTCAGCCAGTGTAGCCAAGTCTCCCGCTGCAAGCTTCATGAGATGTAACATGGATACCATAAGCTTTTGCTTTATTTGACTATATACACTCCGGTGGGGTTATTAAATTTTCAATCTGACCCACCACTTTTTTGGAGTTCTTTTTGTATTTTGCAATTTTTTTTCAAGTGCCTCTGTACAACATATCTACATGGTGCAGCATATATACAAGAAATTTTCCTCTTGAGCCAGTAGACTATCCCTCTTTTGAAGCTTTATTGCAACCCACGGCTTCTGTCTTTAGCCTTCATCACCACTAGACCAAGTTGAGACGCACTTCCTTCACTAGAAGAAGAAGAGAGGTTCCGCCTAGAAGTACTACCCTCATATGCTACCCCAAGCCAAAGGAAACTGCCTCCTCACCACCTCATCCGTGGAGAGCTAAGTGTAACGTGCTGGTGCAAGTCAAGCCATTGTCTCTAAGAGTCATGCGTGTGTTGTTAAGTGTTCTACTTAAGCTCATCAAGATGACATATGCTCATAGCCTAGTGGACTCAAAGAATTAAGTCCTTATGGACCTGAAAAGCCTTAACCCTAAGCCCTATAAGGTTCCTCTTAGAATTAGGTGGATTAAGATCTTAATCAAGCTCCATTTCTCAATTTAATTCCAGGCTTAGTTTAAATGTCAACTCTCATCCAGGAAAAACTATATACATATATACACAAAGATGCTATTTACAAATATTTACAATCGTGCAAAATTTTTGAAAAATGTTTTGAAATCATGAATGGATGAATGCATGAAGTGCAAGTTTTGCAAAAGTATTTACAAACATTTACACAAGATTTTTGCAAACTTTTGATTTTCAAAACATTTTGGAAAAAATTTGTACATAATTTTGATAAGAAAATATTTACACAAACTTTACACAAAAGATTTTTGAAAACATTTTTACAAAAATAATTTTTGTACACTAGCTATGTATGTGCAATAAAAGAATGATTATTTACAGGAAAAATTTTAAATTTTTTTGGGGTTTTTAGCCATTTTATTTATTAACACACTCACACAAAGTACGAGTTATGGCTAAAGTATATATGAAATATATACACACCCCCTATACTTAGCTCGAACGATGTCCTCAGAGTGATCATGAGCGATAAAGAAGACATACTCGTGCTTAGTAAAAGGGAAGTGAAAAGGAATGGCTAGGTACAGAAATGAATAAATGAATAGAATGAGAAGAACTCGGTGGTTTCCCCCTATACTTAGGATTAACTAATCCTAAGTACATCAAGCTGTACATGAAGGGAAATCCGAGTGAAGAATATACAGAGTCTGCCCCCCCATACTTAGGGTCAAATATCCCTAAGTATAGGCAGCAAAACAGGGGCAGAAAGAATGAAAAGAATACCCGCAGGTCCTACATCCCCCCTATACTTAGGGTAAAGTACACCCTAAGTATAGCATAATCATAAGATGAGAAAAGGGATGTGGGACTAAGGAATAGTGTGATATAGACAACTGGATCTATACAAGTCGGAAGAACAGTGATAATCAGGCGTGAGATGCAAAAGATGTGAGTCAAGAGACCACATCTCACGCAAAGTGAATAGGGGCAACATCAACGACCCGCGGCTCATGATCTAGAAATGGCTTGAGCCGCTGGCCGTTCACTCGAAAGGTACTCTCAGAAGACAACTCAGATATATCAATGCTACCGTTGTCGTGTACCTTTCTGACCAAGTAGGGTCCCTTCCATTTGCTCTGTAGCTTCCCTGGAAATAATCGAAGCCTCGCATCAAACAGCCATACTCTCTGTCCAATCTCAAAATGTTTGTGGCTGATATGAGAATCATGCCACTCCTTCACTCTCTCCTTATACTGTAGGCCGTTTGAGAAAGCAGTATCTCTAAGCTCTTCCAGGGCAGCTAACTCTGCCCTCCTCTGGTCTCCCATACCATCTGGATCCATAAGAATATCTGTAACTGCCCAAAGTGACTTGTGCCTCAGCTCAACAGGTAAATGGCACGGCTTGCCATATACGAGGCGAAAGGGAGATGTGCCCAATGGAGTCTTGAAAGACGTCCTATATGCCCACAAGACCGAGTCCAAAAGCTGTGACCAATCCTTTCGGTCAGGGCGGACGACTTTCTGCAATATAGTCTTGATCTCCCTATTCGACACCTCGGCTAGACCATTCGTCTGTGGATGGTAAGGTGTAGCAACACGATGGTCTATACCGAACTCGCTAGCAAGGGCCTTCACCTGGTCGTTGATGAAATGAGACCCCCATTAGAAACCAGAACTCGTGGAACCCCGAACCGCGTGATGATGTGCTTCCTCAAAAATCTGCAAACTGTCCTCGCATCAGCGGCTCGGGCGGGGATGGCCTCAACATAACGACTAACATAATCCACGGCCAACAGAATGTACTCAAATCCCTGACTCTTAGGGAATGGACCCATGAAATCGATGCCCCATGCGTCAAAAACCTCACAGAAGTGAATGGGTTGCATCGGCATCATATCACGCTGTCCACAAGTGCCCATCCTCTGACAGTCAGTACACCTCTTCACAAACTCATCTGAGTCCTTGAAGAGGGTAGGCCACCACAAGCCGGATTGGAGCACTTTCTGTGCCGTTCTCCTCCCAGAATGATGTCCTCCTGCCTCGAGCTTGTGGCAGTAAGTGAGGATGCTATGGTGTTCCTCCTGAGGAATACACCGACGCCAGACACTATCCCCTCCTTCGTGGTAAAGGATGGGATCCTCCCAGTGGTAGGACTTGGTCTTCGCAAGGAAGGTCTCAAGCCTCTGCCTGGGCCAATCTTGTGGGACTTTCCCAGCAACGAGAAAGTTCACAATATCGGCATACCACAGGAGTGAGGCGATAACAAGGATCGCCTCATCTGGGAAGGCATCTCGAATGGGATCAATCTGCTCAGACTCCTCATGCTGCTCTAAACGGGAGAGATGATCCGCCACCACATTCTTGACTCCAGGTTTATCCTTGATCTCAATGTCGAACTCCTGGAGTAGAAGGATCCATCTAGTAAGTCTGGCCTTGGCATCCTTCTTTGCCATGAGGTATTTGATGGCGGTGTGATCTGTGTACAAAGTCACTCTAGATCCAATGATATAAGATCGAAACTTATCTAGGGCGAACACTACAGCTAGCATCTCCTTCTCTGTGACCGTGTAATTCCGCTGGGCGGAATCCAATGTGCGTCTAGCGTAGTGAATAGCGAATGGAACTCCATCCCTCCTCTGTCCCAGCACTGCCCCTACGGCAAAATCGGAGGCATCCGTCATGATCTCGAATGGGAGAGACCAATCAGGCGGCTGGAGGACAGGAGCCTCAATCACACACTGCTGGAGAGTCGCAAAGGACGAAAGACACTTGTCATCGACAAGGAACTCGGTGTCTTTCGTCAAGAGGTCAGTCAACGGCCGGGCAATCCTGCTGAAATACTGAATAAATCTCCTATAAAATCCAACATGCCCCAGGAATGGTCGTAGCTGCCTCAAATTGGACGGTGGTGCAAGTTTTCTAATGACATCAACCTTGGCCGGATCAACCTCCATGCCCCTGTTGGAGATGATGTGGCCAAGCACCGTCCCTTGAGTCACCATGAAGTGACTCTTCTCCCAAGATAGAACCAAATGGTACTCAATACATCGCTGGAGTACTCGGTCTAGGCAGTCAAGACAGGAGTCGAATCCGTCACCGTAGACCGAGAAATCGTCCATGAAGACCTCCAAACACTCCCCTACCATGTCCGAAAAGATCGACAGCATGCACCTCTGAAAAGTCGCAGGGGCATTGCGTAGCCCAAATGGCATGCGTCGAAAGGCATATGTACCAAAGGGACAGGTAAAGGTGGTCTTCTCCTGATCCTCAGGAGCGATGGCCACCTGGTTGTAGCCCGAGTACCCATCCAGGAAGCAATAATGGCTCTTCCCTGCCAATCTCTCAATGATCTGGTCAATAAAAGGAAGGGGGAAGTGGTCCTTCTTGGTGGCCTGGTTGAGTCTCCTGTAGTCAACACAGACCCTCCAAGAGGTGGGTACTCGTGTAGCAATCTCCTCTCCCGACTCACTGATCATAGTCGTGATGCCCGTCTTCTTGGGCACCACATGCAAGGGGCTGACCCACTTGGAGTCGGAAATGGGATAAATAAAATCTGCACTCCACCATTTTGATATTTCCTTCATCACGACCTCTCTCTGGTTGGGGTTCAGTCGCCGCTGGAACTCACGCGACGGCTTCGCCCCCTCCTCGAGATAAATATGGTGGGAGCACACTGATGGACTAATCCCATGGAGATCTGCTACGCTCCATCCGATTGCCTTGCGGTTCTTTTCAAGAACCCCTATCAAACGGGATTCTTTCTCTCCAGTCAGATCGGCGGAGATGATGACTGGGTACATCTCAGGTTCGCCCGCAAGGAACCGATACTTCAGCGAAGTAGGGAGCGACTTCAGCTCTGGACAGCTGGGTGCTGGCAAATCTGGCCTCGGAAGAAGGTGCGTGAAAGCTGCTAAGTCTGCCAAATCTGCCTGGGAGAAAGAATACGAGCTCTCGCAAACTGGATCTGGAGGAGGCTGATCAACTGTGATGTCTCTGATCTGCTCTGCCTCTACCTCCTCCTCATCTGTAGGCTTAGGTGGACTCAGGTCTGGCATCTGGTCATCACAATCTACCCAATCAGACTCTGAATCCGAGGGATCTGCATCAAACAAGGTGGCATCAGTACCACCGTCACACAAGGTGGCCTCAGTACCACCATCACTAGAAACCGTGTCGCGGTCGAGAACCGGCTTTGCTGCCTCTGTCGTATCCTGGACCAGGGCTGTGCTCTCCAAGCTCTCCTCTGCTGTCATCTCTGCCTCAGTGGTGTCCGGAAACGAGAGGATAGCCTGTGCTGAAGGGTCTGCCCATGCTGCCTCATCATCTGTGATCACAAAGTCACAGTCCTGGTGGATGTCTAGCCTGGCATCAGTCAGCTGCTCTGTATCTGTGCTAGTCTCTGAGCATGCTCTCTCTTTGGCTCTGTAGTCCTCGACCGTCTCTATCTGTACACTCTCGCCCTCGACGCGAAAGTATACCTTCCCGCTATCATGATCAGTCACCGCCTTGGCTGTGGCCAAGAACGGACGACTGAGGATGATGGGGGTATCGGCCACTGAATCGGGGATCTCCATGTCCAACACTACGAAGTCCACGGGGAATTGCAGGCCCTGAATAGTGACGATAACGTCTCGCAACAACCCCTTCGGCCTCTTGACAGATCGATCAGCAAACTGAAGGATTGTCCTGTGATTTTAACCGAAATTAGGTGGTCTTAAGTTCAACACAAAGCGTGAACTCAATCGAAGTGTCAACCACACAAATCTCGATTAAAGTCAACAATTAACCCACACTAAAGATCAATAAATTAGAAATAATGTGGAGTTAAAATTTATTTTTAACTCTGCATAAATGGTGTATAGTGGCAAGTATGCAGAGAGTTCGAACACAGGGAGCAAACAGGGTAATTCAAACAAATGTGCGTGAGTGAATGTGTGTGATGTCTACACTAAACAAGCAAGCAAAGATGTTTTTGTGGGTTTTTAATTTTAATTTTTTTTATTTTTATTTAATTTGTAATTTTTATTTTGATTTTTAATTTTCTGATTTTTATATTTTATATTTTATATTTTTTTCTTTTCAATATTGGAATTTATAAACAATGTAATAGAAGACAAGATAAAATATTTATAAAAATGTGCAAAAATATCCAAAAATTCAGAAATGAAATCTTTTTGGTATTTTTATGGTTTTCTACTGTTTTTGTGATTTTTGGGGATTTTTCAAGGTGTTTTTGATATTTTTAAATACTGAAATAGAGCAAAACAGTGAAATAAGTGCTGTCTGTGAATAAAATGGAAGTTAAAAATAGCAAACAGCCATCAAAATTTTTCATAATAATTTTCTAATACAGAAAATGAAATATAGAACAAATAGGAACTGAGTTTGTATTTTTTGGAGTTTTCTTTGATTTTATATATTTTTTTGAAGTTTTAGAGTGTTTTTAAATTTTTAGTGTTTTTCTTTTGAGATTTTTAGTGATTTTTGGACTGACACTAAAATAGGATATAATAGACACTAGGTAATTTTTTTTGGAATTTTTCGAAGTGTTTTAATATTTTTTTGGCATTTTCTAATCTAGACAGTGCACAAAAAGCATGTTTTGATTTTTAATAAATATAAAAATGGAATAAAATCAAAACATAAATTGATGGCGTGGAAGAACAAGTGTCCAGGAGCTTAAGTTCAAAATTTTAGAATTTTTGGAATTAAGAAGATAAGTTAAATAATTAGAACAAGCATCCAAATATAAAACAAGCCTGGCAGGGGTATTTATACAATTTCTCAAACATCCAGGGGCATTGTCGCAAAATTTCCACGAAATTTGTACTGAATAAAATATATTCCGGACTAAACGCAAATAGCCAAAGCCGCAGGGGCTTCCTCGCAAAATCTCCAAGACGCATGTGCGTTACACGCGCGCCTGACGGGGGCAAAAGTGCAATATCACAAAAATGCGAGGACTAGAATGTAAAATATACATAACTTTAATACTGCCGATGAAAGTTTATAGACTGCCCGGAAATAACAGGACCCTGGAGGGTCCCTCTGCAAAATGCCCCATCCCCTCACGCGCACAGGCACGTGAGGTGACGTGGCGAGGGACCTAAGCGTAAATGCGTGAACGTTAGGGGCCTAAAAGTAAATATTACAAAAATATTAACGCCGCAAATGAATGTTTCGAGGTTATGTAATAAATACAAAAACAAGTCGGGTTTATGGCGCAAAATACCCAACTTAGGCGGGCACGGACGGCAGATCAGTCTTTACTTTGCCACGTGTCGCGCTCCGGTCTCACGATACCGCTTCGCAATCCAGCGGCTCGGATTAGATCTTGAACTGGCGATCGTACGGCTGGAGCGGCGTTGATCCTACGGTGGCTGCTCTCCACGACAAACTGGCGAAGATCGACGGCTCTCGAGAGGCCTGGAAGAACTGATAAGGAACTCGCCCGAGGCGAGTTTGGAGCTGGTGACGCGTGCTCCTCCGACCTCCTTCAAGCACGCCGACGGTCCCTCCTAGCTCCTGGAAGTCTCCCAGACCCAATGGCGAAGCCACAATGGGCGAAGAGGCCCTGTTGCTCAGCCGCGAGGTCACGGGAGATGTGTGGCTCCAGGTGGCGCTGCACGGGCCAAAAATCGACTCCAGTGGGAGTCTCTCCAACCTTGAGACCTACAAGTGACACAACGAACCCAGAAGATGGTCCCAAGACAGAGACGGGGCGGTTGGGCGGCGTATGGTGCGGAGATGAAGCTCGCCGGAGCAAGCTCCGGCGAGGTGTTTGATGATGCTAACGACTGGATTAAATGACAAAAGAAATGCACGAGATGCACGCTAGGACTACAGCTAATGAAAAGCAAAGAAAAGAGAACAAAAACGACCTCGAATGGTGGTAGACCACGAGATTGGAACCTCACGGCGGCGCAACCGCCGGAGATGGATGGGAGCACGCCTAGGCACGCTTGGCACCTCAACGAGATGCTGGGATCACCCCCTGTCACCGGGGATCCCAGTCTAACACTCGGAAGTCTCCACCAATGCCATAAAGCGGGTCCAAGAATCAAAGGAAGAAGGTGGCGTGGTTTTTGAACGTGCTGGACACGACCCGAAGATCGAGGGAGAACGGGCTACATGACGCGCCTCTGCCCGAGGAGGAAGATCGGCGGGGTAGCTGGATCGTAGGGGTCCAACATTGCAGAAGGGCTTGAGCTCAAAGGATGAAAGGGGAGCCCGCGAAAAACCCAAGAAAACGGGTGCTCGCACATGTCCAGAAGGCCAAGACCTGGGGTCAGGGAGTTGACCCCCGGTCAACGGATGGCGTGGCCTGATTGGGCCACGTCATCCGCAAAAAGACAAGAATTAAATAAAACTTTGTAAATTAAATTAAAAATAGTAAATGATTTAATTAATTTTAGGTTATTTAATGAAAAATGTTTATTTTTTTATAAATTATTTTATGGTGATTTTTAATTATTTTTATGAGGCTTATTTTTACAAATTACTTTTATAGCCCTTTATAGGTATATTATCTATATAGTTTATTAATTTATTTTTATTTTGTGCTTTTAATTTATTTATTTTTGGTTATGAATTTATGTAAAAAATACAACATACTTTTATATACCTAAATATATTTTTGTTTTATTTTTAGGGTATAATTTGTACACTTAATAAAATAAAAGTATATAAAGTATAGGTTTGTGTGTGTATTTCATCTATGTTCTTATTATATAAATTTTATTTTGTATTTTCTTTTGAGTTTTATTCTGATTTTAACATACATATATATTATAAGTAATATTTACAAAATTATAAAAATATAAAAATACAAAAATAATGAATAAATAATAAATTGAATATTTTAATCTGTACAAGTATACAATTGGGGTCCAAAACTCGACTTTCAAACCGTAGCTCCGCCAAATGCGAAACCACCACCAATAAATAGCTTATTTTCATCTATATACAATTAAAGGTGAGTATGCTGCATTTGGAGTTGTCAGTTGTGAGATACGGGTCTGGGAAGTTGGGACTTTGGATTCTTATTCAGACCATAACTTTTTATCTGTATATTATTTTTCTGTGAAATCAATTTTGTATTTTTCTTTATAAAATTATCTACAATTTTCATATACAAAGTTTCTTTATTTGATGTATAAAAAGTGGAACCAAAAATAGGTCCCAAAATGAATAAAGAATGAACAGGAGGTATAAGTATTGTGCACTGTATTTTGACCTTATCTCCCCCTACTTTATTCCTTGTCGACCTATTCATCAAGATGCCTAGGTCTCGTGGTTTCAGGTTATAAAATATTTACAATATTTTATTCGTTTTCTTTTCTTTATTTATTCTATAATTTTGGCTTTAATTACAGTATTTTACACACTAATATGATGCACATGCATGGATGCTAAGATGATGATTTTAATGCTATTTACAGGCATTTGCTAGGGTTTTTGGTGCCAAAATGATAGAATAAAGATGATGAAATGTGGATTCATCATCCCCCTATACTTTACCTTTGCTAGTCCCTAGCAAACACTTATGCAATAAGTGCAAAAGAAAAAGAAAGAAAAGAAAACGAAGAACTTGGATTTTATTTGACTATCAAACTTGTCTTCACAAAATCAAAGTTTGGAGCTTAAGTCGGACCTTTGGAATTTTAGTGCGGTCGGAACCTTAATGAGAACCAAATTTGAAATCCAACAGTCCTTGAGAATCCCAAAACTCTGTCCAAGTCTCCTCAATAGCCAGGTCAGAAATACTTCAACTCATACGCAAACTCTTACGACTATGAGTCTGACTCGTACAGTGTAAGTGATATGTAGCTCCCCACCTCAGAAGTAACAAAGAAACAACCTCCCCCACCTTGGTAACTCTAATGCCTCGGTCTAGCAACTCTTTCCTCGAGAAGCGGGGTATTCCCTTCTAAGTTCAAGTGCAACCGGCTCAAGAAGAGGGGGAATAAGAGGTATAGAATTTTTGGGAGCTCAACCAGTGTAGCTAAGTCTCCCGCTGCGAGCTTCATGAAATGTGACATGGATACCATAAGCTTTTGCTTTATTGGACTATATACACTCCGGTGGAGTTATTAAATTTTCAATCCGACCCACCACTTTTTTGGAGTTCTTTTTGCTCTTTTTTTTTCAATTGCATCTGTTCAACATATCTACATGGTGCATCATATATACAAGAAATTTTCCTCTTGAGCCAGTAGACTATCCCTCTTTTGAAGCTTTATTGCAACCCACGGCTTCTGTCTTTAGCCTTCATCACTACTAGACCAAGTTGAGGCGCACTTCCTTCACTAGAAGAAGAAGAGAGGTTCCGCCTAGAAGTACTACCCTCATATGCTACCCCAAGCCAAAGGAAACTGCCTCCTCACCACTTCATCCATGGAGAGCTATGTGAAAGGTGCAGGTGTCCAAGTTAGGTCATTATCAACAAGAGTCGTGCGTGTGCTCCGGAATACTCTACTTAGGCAGTCAAGAATCCACTGAACCAAGTCCCGTGATCCTCAAAGAATTAAGTCAACTAGACCTGAAGTACCTCAAACCCAGTTCCTAAAAGGTTCCTGTTATTAGGTAGATTTTAAGGTCCAATCAAGCTCCAATCTCCGGATTTTACTTAGACTTGTTCAACTATCAAACTCAATCTGAAAAATGCGAATGCTATGTAATGTAGAAAATATTTTTGTGATGCAATTTTCAAGATGTTTTGAACTTTTTATGGATTTTTGAAAAGATGATGCATGCGTATGCAGATGCATTTTTTTTATTTTTCACCAAGATTTTTCAAATGTTTTTGGATTTTCATTTTGCAAATGTTTTTGGGATTTTTGAAAACAAAAGATTTTGGCTGAAAACTAGGTTAAAATATGTACACGGGAGTGCTTCTTATATCTACAAGAAATGGATTTTAAGAATTTACAGGGTAAGTGGTCAGTTTTATACACATATATATATATAGTGGATTTTGGTGTGATGTAAATATTCCTCAAACTTATTTGACACAAGCTTTTTCACACAATTTTGAAAACTATAGTCCAAAATAATTTTTACAAACATTTTTACAAATATGTACACACATTTGAAAATCATTTTGCAAAGGTTTTCCAAACAGTATATATAGATTTTTCAAAATATTTTTGCAACCATTTTTCAAACCATTTGCAAATCATTTTTCAAACATTTTATTTCACACAAAGAAAATAAATTTTACAAATCACACATTTTTACACAGGTTGAAAACATGCAACAAAATATTTTCAAAATAGTTTTCAATAAATGTTCACGAAGGTTTTCAAACTATTTTCAAACATTTTGCAAAAAAACATTTTCACCTAATTTATTAATCAGTAAATACAAAAAGAATTTGAGGACAGAACACCTTTTTATTAAAGATTTTTAATGAATTTTAAAGAATTTTTAGCCATATACGATAGTACGAGTTATGGCTAAAGTATATACGTAGTATATGCGACCCCCTATACTTAGCTTGAGCTATGTCCTCATAGATCGGAGAGAAAAGAGAAGACATAACTCGTACTAAGTATAGGCAAGTCTAAAGAAATAATGAATGAATGAATGAATAAGAAGTTGACCGTCCCCCCTTTACTTAGGATCAAATAATCCTAAGTATATCAGACTGTATACAACGCAGGGAGGGTCAAGGGCGGGAATGAACAGATCGTACCCAGATTGTCTCCCCCTATACTTAGGGTAAAATATCCCTAAGTATAGACAAGAAGAGGAGACAATGGAGAGGATCGAAATGACAATGACAGAACTCGGGGTGCACGCCCCCTATACTTAGGACAAAGTACGTCCTAAGTATGGAAAACTGTCTACAAGGGCGGCACCTTTTTGATAGATAAAGAAGATAGAAATGGAAAAGAAGAAAAGAAGAAAATGAAAGCAGAAGATGGATAAAAAGATCATGAGGATGTACACATCACTCCCCCTATACTTAGGGTAAAAGAAGCCCTAAGTATGGGCAACAACAAGAATAATGACACGAAACGAAGAATGAACACTCAACTCATCTACCCCTCCTATACTTAGGACAAAGTACGTCCTAAGCAAGGCAAACACGAGAATGGGTAGACGAGCAAAAACGGGAGATGGAAAGAGAGTCACGGGATAGAATCTACAACATAAATGGGTGATCATCAGAAGGTGGAAAGCAAACCTTCTTGCGGGACCGCTGAGGGATAGATCGGATATGGTGTATGTCGACATCGGGGTCCATAGTGGACGGAGGCCGATCAGGGTCGACACGGTGAAGGCCCTCAGCAGAATCAAAACGGAAAGGGACAAACTGATCGATGGAAGCAGTATGGCTAGGTTCTCCCTTGGTGGTCCTATGGTGTGAAGGCACTGACGGGTGAGTGGAAGAAGTACGACTAGGTCCGGCCTTGGAAGTCTCGCAGATGTCAAAGTGAAATGGGACAAACTCATCATCCTCGGAAGAAGTGTAATCGGAGTCGTCCTACGAGTCCTTGTCCAGGTCAAAATCAAAAGGAATGAAATCATCAGTGGAAGTATACGAACTCAGATTGTCCTCAAGAGTCTCAACCGGATCATCTTTCTCATCAAAAGGCCCAAATTTCTGAAGAAAAGCGATCAAATCAACTTCGGCCTTTGGCCCATCAGAATCAACATGGACAGGAGTGGACTCATCAGTGGAAGTAGTCAAAATAGGTCCGTCCTGTCTAGTCTTACATGGATCATTTATTACCTTATGAGGTCTCTCAAAGTAATGGGCAACATCATAAACATCCTCAATTGTTTTGATATCTGCCCCCTGCTCAATTGGTTCAATCACATAAATACTCTGGATCTCATCAACACATTGCCACACACCAGGAGGAGGATTAGTGAGGTCCATGCTTTCCGACTTCCTTCCCTTTCGGGAGATCCGTCGGGTCTCATCAGGGATCGCTAAGGAAGCATCTCTAGTAGCATCAGGTAGGTCACAGGCCTCAGAGTCAGCTATAATCGGTGAAGGTGCATCAGGTGCAGGTCTCTGGTCAACTGTGGGTGTGGTGATCAACACTTCGCTCTCGTCAACAGGACGGAAGCGAATCTCTCCTGATCCATAGTCAATAACGACCCTCGTAGAGGCGAGGAATGGTCGTCCCAGGATGATTGGAGATGGCTCCCCTGTGGAGTTCTCCGTGGGCAACACGACAAAATCAACATTGTGGCTCGTGCCCTGAATAGAAATGACGGCGTTTTCGAGGATACCCTTCGGCCTCTTGATGGATCCATCAGCAAACTGAACGATCATCCTGGTTTTCTTGAGAGGCCCTAAGTGAAGAGACTGTACCAGCGAGAAGGGTAATATGCTAATAGATGCACCGCCGTCTAGGAGAGTGCGATCACATGTATAGTCAGAGATGGTGCAAGTGATGAAAGGTGTAGCTGTGTTCTTCTTCTTGGGAATGGGACGGTGTGTGATGGCGAGGGCAGTGGCCATGGTCAGAATGTGACGCTCAGATCTGCTCCTCCGCTTTCTCTTCTTGGGAAGAGGAGCAGATAATTGGGTCATGGCCTGCTGAAGTGGGGCTAGGATGATCTCATGAATAGTGGCCACCGCTTCGGGTTCAATCAACATTTTTTTGAATTTTTGGACTTCCTCCATACAAGGGAGGAAGTCGGAATCAGCATGTACATGAGGAGTGCCCAGAGCAGTCTGTACATAGGCACCCTCGGGTTTGGAGATGGGACAAGAAGTAAGTGGATGTGTGGTCAAATGATAGGGCAATTGGCCCCTCTCCTCACAATGCGGCTCGATCGTGTGACTCCCAAAATCTTTTTGTGTTTCTGTGTTTTTCTTTTTTTTGTATTTTTGGTGATTGCAAGCTCCCATGATCACCCACAATTGAATCCGCAGCCTTGCTAACTAGAGCACTATTCTTATGTTCTCTCAACATGGCAAGATTATCTTTCATCAAATCAGTGTGCTCTATCATCAGGGTCAACATGTCACTCATGGAGATCGAGGGAGGTGACTCCAACAGGTCAGACTCGGGTGGATGTGAAGGTGGAGTTGGATAATATATAGGTGGGGGTGGATGTGGGTAGAAGTCCGAGTCGTGATACTGTGGCTGAGGCGGATATGTACAAAAGTCAGAAAAAGTAGGAGGAGGATCCTCCTGATAAAAGGGAGGTGGGCTGGCTGGAGGGTACGAGGAATCCGTAAAATCCGGATAAAAATCGCTCCAGGGATCCATCTCGAAACAAGAGAGAATGATCGGGAGAACACGATGGTCAAGTCAACAGATGTGTGGAGAAAGGCGCAAATGCGCAGAGATGATCTAGAATGCACACAAAACAATCACAAGCAAAAATGAAACAACCAAACCCTCAATTCACCTACTCAACTCGGTGAAGACCACAAATGCGGTCTTTTTATCTTGTCTGTTTTTAGAGTTAGGTGAAAAAGTCAAGAAGTTGCACAAACACTTAGGGGCTGAAAATGGGATTTGGGCACTAGCCTTAGTGTGTGCGCGAGCAATGTAAAACGAAGACAATGAGGGGATTACTCGCCCCAATACAAGATTTTTCTTTTTGGTCGATTTTAGGGTCGAGTAATATTAGCAGTCCCAATTTTATTGATTATCACTTTTTTTGTATTTTTAATAAAAATGCACGATCCTAACGGGGATTCAATTCCTTTAAGCTCCTAGGTTGGCAAAATCAGAGGGAGAGTCGGAAAAGAAATGCAAGCGGCAAACAATGATGAATGCTAAAGCGTAAATGCTCACCTTGCCTCCAACACTCTACATGCAGGGATGCTGAGCAGAATTGAAACCTATCTATATGCAAATGCAAAGCCGATGAAATCGCCCTAAGTTTCAGAAAATGCTATTAACGTGAAGCACCACAAGTTGGCCACTTATCTTTAACCTAAGAGTCCGGTCTTGGCTTACCCCTCCTCTTCTCGACACACTCGAGTTCAGGAGTAGCGCTTGATGGGACTCGCTCACGGCATACGGGTTAAGAGATAAATGAACAGACTATTTAAATTTGACTAAGTCCAAACGAGTCTATAGGTACATGCAAATATATTAGGTGTTTGGCCTTAGTCTATCGCAAGCAATCCTAAATCTAAGGGCTCAATCACACAAAGTAAGGAAAACAAAACCGGAAAACAAAGTAAGAAAAGGCGATGAAAACCGATGGAAAGCCACGGTGAGCCCCCAAGTGTACAAGCACTTGGAAATTGGGCCCGAAAGTCCAAGTCCGAATGTACCTGTATTATTACAAAAAATGGTCTCTCTCTCACTACGAATTACAAAATAAATACAATGCAAGAAAATAAATGCTAAGAAGTTGTCTTGCAAAATCCTCCAAGTCCTTCTTCGTGCTAAGCTAAAGTCGCTTCACGTGGGTGCCAAGGTGCTCCAAGAGGGGCTCCTCCCTCGATCCGCATACCTCGCACAGAATCCAAACAAGGAGAGTGGTTAGACAATTCAAAAGATATATCAAAAATAAGGAAAATAAAACAAGCAGAAATAAAAGCTGCAAAGGTAGACAAATAGTCACAACACAAAGCAAAAACGAGAACTAAGCGTTGTTGCTCCCCAGCAACGGCGCCATTTGATTTTAACCGAAATTAGGTGGTCTTAAGTTCAACACAAAGCGTGAACTCAGTCGAAGTGTCAACCACACAAATCTCGATTAAAGTCAACAATTAACCCACACTAAAGATCAATAAATTAGAAATAATGTGGAGTTAAAATTTATTTTTAACTCTGCACAAATGGTGTATAGTAGCAAGTATGCAGAGAGTTCGAACACAGGGAGCAAACAGGGTAATTCAAACAAATGTGCGTGAGTGAATGTATGTGATGTCTACACTAAACAAGCAAGCAAAGATGTTTTTGTGGGTTTTTAATTTTATTTTTTAAATTTTATTTAATTTGTAATTTTGTATTTTGATTTTTAAATTTTCTGGTTTTTATATTTTATATTTTATATTTTTTTTCTTTTCAATATTGGAATTTATAAACAATGTAATACAAGACAAGATAAAATATTTATAAAAATGTGCAAAAATATCCAAAAATTCAGAAATGAAATATTTTTGGTATTTTTGTGGTTTTCTACTGTTTTTGTTATTTTTGGGGATTTTTCAAGGTGTTTTTGATATTTTTAAATACTGAAATAGAGCAAAACAGTGAAATAAGTGCTGGCTGTGAATAAAATGGAAGTTAAAAATAGCAAACAACCATCAAAATTTTTCACAATAATTTTCTAATACAGAAAATGAAATATAGAACAAACAGGAACTGAGTTTGTATTTTTTTGGAGTTTTCTTTGATTTTATATATTTTTTTGAAGTTTTAGAGCGTTTTTAAATTTTTAGTGTTTTTCTTTTGAGATTTTTAGTGATTTTTGGACTGACACTAAAATAGGATATAATAGACACTAGATAATTTTTTTTGGAATTTTTCGAAGTGTTTTAATATTTTTTTTGGCATTTTCTAATCTAGACAGTGCACAAAAAACATGTTTAATTTTTAATAAATATAAAAATGGAATAAAATCAAAAAAATAAATTGATGGCGTGGAAGAACAAGTGTCCAGGAGCTCAAGTTCAAAATTTTAGAATTTTTGGAATTAAGAAGATAAGTTAAATAATTAGAACAAGCATCCAAATATAAAACAAGCCTGGCAGGGGTATTTATACAATTTCTCAAACATCCAGGGGCACTGTCGCAAAATTTCGACGAAATTTGTACTGAATAAAATATATTCCGGACTAAACGCAAATAGCCAAAGCCGCAGGGGCTTCCTCGTAAAATCTCCAAGACGCACGTGCGTTACACGCGCGCCTGGCGGGGGCAAAAGTGCAATATCACAAAAATGCGAGGACTAGAATGTAAAATATACAGAACTTTAATACTGCCGATGAAAGTTTATAGACTGCCCGGAAATAACAGGACCCTGGAGGGTCCCTCTGCAAAATGCCCCGTCCCCTCACGCGCACAGGCATGTGAGGTGACGTGGCGAGGGACCAAAGCGTGAATGCGTGAACGTTAGGGGCCTAAAAGTAAATATTACAAAAATATTAACGCCGCAAATGAATGTTTCGAGGTTATTTAATAAATACAAAAACAAGTCGGGTTTATGGCGCAAAATACCCAACTTAAGCGGGCACGGACGGCAGATCAATCTTTACTTTGCCACGTGTCGCGCTCCGGTCTCACGACACCACTTCGCAATCCAGCGGCTCGGATTAGATCTTGAACTGGCGATCGGACGGCTGGAGCGGCGTTGATCCTACGGTGGCTGCTCTCCGCGACGAACTGGCGAAGATCGACGGCTCTCGAGAGGCCTGGAAGAACTGATAAGGAACTCGCCCGAGGCGAGTTTGGAGCTGGTGGCGCGTGCTCCTCCGACCTCCTTCAAGCCCGCCGACGGTCCCTCCTATCTCCTGGAAGGCTCCCGGACCCAATGGCGAAGCCACAATGGGCGAAGAGGCCCTGCTGCTCAGCCGCGAGGTCACGGGAGATGTGTGGCTCCAGGTGGCGCTGCACGGGCCAAAAATCGACTCCAGCGGGAGTCTCTCCAACCTTGAGACCTGCAAGTGACACAGCAAACCCAGAAGATGGTCCCAAGACAGAGATGGGGCGGTTGGGCGGCGTATGGTGCGGAGATGAAGCTCGTCGGAGCTTGATGATGCTAACGACTGGATTAAATGACAAAAGAAATGCACGAGATGCACGCTAGGACTACAGCTAATGAAAAGCAAAGAAAAGAGAACAAAAACGACCTCGAATGGCGGTAGACCACGAGATTGGAACCTCACGGTGGCGCAACCGCCGGAGATGGATGGGAGCACGCCTAGGCACGCTTGGCACCTCAACGAGATGCTGGGATCACCCCCTGTCACCGGGGATCCCAGTCTAACACTCGGAAGTCTCCACCAATGCCATAAAGCGGGTCCAAGAATCAAAGGAAGAAGGTGGCGTGGTTTTTGAACGTGCTGGACGCGGCCCGAAGATCGAGGGAGAACGGGCTACATGATGCGCCTCTGCCCGAGGAGGAAGATCGGCGGGGTAGCTGGATCGTAGGGGTCCAACATTGCAGAAGGGCTTGAGCTCAAAGGATGAAAGGGGAGCCCGCGAAAAACCCAAGAAAACGGGTGCTCGCACATGTCCAGCAGGCCAAGACCTGGGGTCAGGGAGTTGACCCCCGGTCAACGGATGGCGTGGCCTGATTGGGCCACGTCATCCGCAAAAAGACAAGAATTAAATAAAACTTTGTAAATTAAATTAAAAATAGTAAATGATTTAATTAATTTTAGGTTATTTAATGAAAAATGTTTATTTTTTTTATAAATTATTTTATGGCGATTTTTAATTATTTTTATGAGGCTTATTTTTACAAATTACTTTTATAGCCCTTTATAGGTATATTATCTATATAGTTTATTAATTTATTTTTATTTTGTGCTTTTAATTTATTTATTTTTGGTTATGAATTTATGTAAAAAATACAACATACTTTTATATACCTAAATATATTTTTGTTTTATTTTTAGGGTATAATTTGTATACTTAATAAAATAAAAGTATATAAAGTATAGGTATGTGTGTGTATTTCATCTATGTTCTTATTATATAAATTTTATTTTGTGTTTTCTTTTGAGTTTTATTCTAATTTTAACACACATATATATTATAAGTAATATTTACAAAATTATAAAAATATAAAAATACAAAAATAATGAATAAATAATAAATTGAATATTTTAATCTGTATAAGTATACAATTGGGGTCCAAAACTCAACTTTCAAACCGTAGCTTCGCCAAATGCGAAACCACCACCAATAAATAGCTTATTTTCTTCTATATACAATTAAAGGTGAGTATGCTGCATTTGGAGTTGTCAGTTGTGAGATACGGGTCTGGGAAGTTGGGACTTTGGATTCTTATTCAGACCATAACTTTTTATCTGTACATTATTTTTCTGTGAAATCAATTTTGTATTTTTCTTTATAAAATTATCTACAATTTTCATATACAAAGTTTCTTTATTTGAAGTATAAAAAGTGGAACCAAAAATAGGTCCCAAAATGAATAAAGAATGAACAGGAGGTATAAGTATTGTGCACTGTATTTTGACCTTATCTCCCCTACTTTATTCCTTGTCGACCTATTCATCAAGATGCCTAGGTCTCGGGGTTTCAGGTTATAAAATATTTACAATATTTTATTCTTTTTCTTTTCTTTATTTATTCTATAATTTTGGCTTTAATTACAGTATTTTACACACTAATATGATGCACATGCATGGATGCTAAGATGATGATTTTAATGCTATTTACAGGAATTTGCTAGGGTTTTTGGTGCCAAAATGATAGAATAAAGATGATGAAATGTGGATTCATCATCCTGCTCTGTCGAAGAGTGCCCAACTCGAAGCGGTCGAGAAGGGCTGCCGGAAGGAGGTTGATAGACGATCCGCTATCCAATAGAGTCCGGTCGAACCTCTGCTCACTAATCTGACATCTGACATACAGGGCTCCTGAATCTGGCCTCTTAGCCGGCAGACGGTTCTGGATCGCGAAACACGTGGCTTTCGTCAGCACATGAATCTCTGAAGTGTGGTTCCTCCTCCTCCTCCTCCTGACTGTGGTCCTGTCTCTCAAAGATCGCTGAAGAAGGGGGATGTGCTGCAAAGCCTCCTGAAGGGTCAGCTGTATGTGAAATCTGTCGATCATACTCTGGCTGAACTCCTCCTGCTCTCTCTTTTTTGGGTCTTTTTCTCTTTTCTTCCCCTTCCCCATCTGAAGGGCTCTAGGGAAGGGGATCACAGGGTCCTTTGCAGATGAAGGACTAGGAAGAGGTCTAGACGGCTCGACGGCCGGATCCGCACATACATCAATCACCACAGTGGGACCAGAAGGAACTAAACCTTTTCCTTTATTCACAACAGTGTTCTGAGGTAATCAACAGAAGGAAAAACAACATCTCTATCAAAACGAACACCGGTGGCCTCAGTACCACCTCGGGCTGGCTCTGCTACTGGACGTCTCGCAGCCTCAGTACCACGGGCTGGCTCGGCTACTCTGGTGGCATCAGCACCACCTCCTCGAACTGGTGAAGCGGCGGCCTCAGTACCGCCGGTGGAATCAGCATCCTTGGTGGCATCAGTACCACCATCATCATTGTGTGCGGCCTCAGTACCGCTCTCCTCCTCCTCATCTGGCGCCCTGGGTAGATCCTCGAGTCGTCGCTCAGATGAGGCGCCGCCTGCTGGTGCTCTACCGCTCCTAAGTGTAACAAAATTAGCATCAAATAGATCCGAAGACATATCATCAAATGGATCACTAGGAGTGGCATGCTCAGTGGAAACTACCTGCTCAGATTTCCTCTTCAGGCTGTTCGGATTCGGCTCTATCTGTGCAGGGATGGCGGCCTTCCCTCTCATCAGGTCCCACATCTCTTGGTGGAACTCGTCCATCTCCCGTCTGAAAGTAGCCTGCTGATCCGTGAGGATGCGGGCTATGTCATCCAAGGCGGGGCTCTCATGGGAGCCCGACGGGTAGCCTCTCTGGTGCTGAGGCTGCTGGAACTGGTGTTGCTGATGCTGAGAGGGGTAGGAGGAAGGATGCTACTGCTGTGACTGGTGAGCCTGCTTCTCACGTCTCCAAGACTGTCCCTGCTGCTGATAGGGACGAGGAACGAAGGACGACTGTTGGTATGGCTGGTGAGCTGGGGGTTGCTGCTGGTGGTGATCCCTCTGCTGGCTATACTGCCTTCCCTGACCGGATGACTGCTGCTGGGGCTGGGTACCTCCACTCCCCCACCTGAATCCGGGATGGTCTCGTCGGATCTCAGACTGGGGACGGTCATACCAAATCCCGTTGACATCCATCAACGGCTCTGCATCGTACTGGGCTGGCGGGAGTACTGCCAGAGGCTGATCCGGCTGGTATACCACGATCTGCAAGTCTGGAGATGGTGGGGACTGGTAAGAGGGCTGCTGCTGCTGGTACGGCTCTGCCTGTACAAGGTGAACCTGTCTAGGCTGCTGAAAGGAGCTGGAGCGCTGGGACGAGCTGCTGCTGCCGCCGGTATCGCCTCGCGACTGAAGACGGGGCTGGGAAGCCGTCTGTGCCTCCTGGAGACACATGAGCTGGGTCTTCATGTCGCTCAGAGTCTGTGCCATCTGTTCCACCTGAGTGATGCCCTGGCACTGCTTCTTCTCGATCAGCTCCATGCAGTCCAACTTCTCGCTAATGATACCCATATCCGCAGCGGACGACTCTGCCTGTGCTGCTGCAACTGCGGATGAACTGGATGGACCGGCATCGACCCGTGCTATCCTCTGGTACTGCACGGGTCCTGGCTGCTGCTGGGGTCTGCCCTGAGTATATATCCGGGTTTGAGACATCACCATATAGTTCTCGGCCATCTCCTCATAGATGGCCCAGACCTGGTCGTGATCCTTGGCGAAATAGGACCCGCCACAAGAAGCATTCACCAAGCCCTGGAGCTCTGGTGTCAGCCCACTGAAGAAGCTCTGCACAAGGTTTGGCTTCGAGATATCATGGTGCGGGCATCGGTCAGTAAGCTCACGAAACCTCTCCCATGCCTCATGGAATTGCTCGTTGGGGAGCATGGAGAAGTTGCTGATCAGGGCCCTCGCTGCATTCGTCCGCCCGAGTGGATAGTACTTGTTCAAGTACTCGGTGCGGAGCTGCTCCCAGGTGTAAACAAACTTCCCCAAATGCTTCAGCCAGGTGGCTGCTCTGTCTGCTAGGGAGAAGGGGAAGGCGATCATCCTGATCGTATCCTGGTCCACCTGACGGTCGTGGACAGTGCTGCAAATCATCAGAAACTCTTGGAGGTGGAGATGGGGCTCCTCAGTCGCGAGCCCGTGGAAGCGGGGGAGTGGCTGCAAGGTGTTCGGGGGGAACTTGAAGTCCCCCACTATGGCTGGAAGTACGACCCAGTGGTGCGTCAGCGTCGATCCGGGGTTGTGCAACTCCCGCATCGGTCTCGGTGGTCCTCCGGCCGCGGCTGCGGCGGCTGCTGCAGCTGCTGTTGCGGCTGCTGCTGCTGCGGCTGCTGCTGCATCTGCATCCTCTGGAATCCTCGATCCCTCTCTACGCTCCTCGCGCTCTGCTCGCATCTGCTCCATCTCTCTCCTCATGTCGAGCATAAAAGCTCCCTGATCTCTCAACTACTGCTGGACGGTCTCTAAAGAGGCGATCAGGGTGGAGTTGATCGCTCCCTGATCCAATACGAAGTGCTCAGGCTGACGGGAGCGATCCTCAGAACTGCCAGCCATGGCGTCTGCAAAATCAAACGAGCCAAACTCAGGTGTTGTCAAATCTGTGAGTCTCTCCTCTGGCTCATATCTCTCAGAACCGAAAGAAAGGGGGTCGAGGGGGAACAGGGCGGAATCATACTCGGGCTCAGAGAACTGGTCTCGGCTCTCGCGGGCCAACCTAGATGACTGGGTAGACGTCCCCGAAAGCGGTGCAGCCAGAGGCTGCCTAAGAGAGCGTCTACCCATCACCGTGATCTGATCGAGTAGTGCGGATGGGATCTGGAGAAACTATGATCAAAATGCAAACCCCTCCGTTCACCAACGCAACACGAGCTGAAGACCGTGAAGGTTCGGTCAAATTATCTTGTCAGTTTTTATTAGGTGAACAAACAGTCTCTCAGAGCGCTTACGTGACCTGTTGGGATACCCGATGCTACTCCAACCGACTGGCCCGCACGGAAGAGTCGGTAGTCAGCTAGAAATATCACCGGAGGGCTCTACCTAAGGTGCGGGTCACTCTCTCGCGCAAGCAAACCAAACAATGAGGGGGTTGCTCTCCCCAAGACAAATTTTTAAGGTGAGTGTCTTTTAGGGTCAATAGTCTTAGCCAGTCCCAATTTTATGGTTTTTCTCTTTTTTTCAATAAAAACAAAGGCCTAACGAATTTTTCGGTTCTCCTGGTTATTTAGTCCAAAACAGGGGGGAGAAGACGAAAAAGTCGATGCGCGAGAAATCAATGATGCATGCAGAGATAGAAATGCGTACCTGACTCCAGCAGTCTACATGCAAGATGATCCGCGCAGAATTGAAAGACAGGAAATAAACTACCTAAATGGTGCAGCGGTAAAAACCGAGTCCTAAACAGACAATTTCTACTCGATAAAACCGTCTAGCCTAGTCACTCGCCCTCGATCCGAAGAGTCCAGTCTAAACCCACCCCTCCTCTTCTCGACAGGTCGAGTTCAGGAGTAGCGCTTGACGGGGCGGGCTCGCGGCACGTAAGCGCTCAGGAAAGCGCCTAAACTATTTTTATTATTGATTTATTAGTAGGTCCAATTATCGCTCTATAGGAATAGGCAATCAGTTAAGTGTTGGGATCTTACTAATTACGGCACAGTCAAGCAGAAAATCCTAAATCTAGGGGCTCGAGAAAAACCGTGAAAAACCGTAAAAGGCAGCTAAAAAGCTAAAAGCCGCGAAAAAACCGCGACAAATCTAAATGGGTCCCCCGAGCACACCGGTGCTCGGCGAAACAGACCCGAGAGTCCAAGTGTCTGTGAGTGTACCTGTATTATTACAATAGTTCAAATGTTGCGGAAATAAAACCTAATCTAAACTAGCTACTCCGCGGCTATCCCGCGGCTCCCGCACTCCTGCTCGTTCCTCACGCTCTCTTACGACTCTGTGAAGAAGAGAGCCGCCTCCGGTTCCCGCAGTTGCTCGGCTTCCGAAGAAAGCCGCCACGGTCCTCGGGCCCTCGTAAGAAAACAAACAGAACGTCAGACCATATTATTTAAACAATTATGCAATTAAGTGATCTATACAAAATATGCACAAAAAGCCGCGGAAAAGAAAACCGCGGGAAAAATCGAAAAACGACTACTAAGCCGTGCTCCCCGGCAACGGCGCCGTTCTGTTGTCGCGCAAAATGACCACTCGGATAAAGGTGCTAATAGGTCGTCGTGACCCAAGCAATCAAGTGCGAACAATCAAGAAAATTAGACCACCAATAGAGATAAAATCAATCAAAAATAAGCTAGCGGTCTCGCTATTTATTTAACCTGGTATAGCGACCAGGGTCGAACACAAGGAGCACGGATTGGCCTTGCGGCCAACGAAGTAGTAAAAAAAAGGAAATAAAATAAAAGAAGAAAATATTTTTGGTGGTTTTTAATTGTTTTATATTTTTTTAGATTTTTAATGAATTAAGAAAATAATAAAGGTTAAAGAACTACACACTTCAACAAATTATTAAACACACTAATTCAACGAAAAATTCAAACAAAAATGTTTTTATGTGTTTTATAATTTTTAGTATTTTTGGTGAATTTTTGAGAATTTTCTGATGTTTATTTAATTTTCTAAAAATCAAAAAGTAAATAAAACAGTAGGTACTGTCCAGCCAAACTAAAAGGGCCTAGATAAAATATCTAAAGGCCCCAAATGAGCTGGGAGGTAATTTCCTATAAAGAGAATAACACAAGGAAAATTTAGGCAATTATTTTATTGTTTTTGGATTTTTAATTGATTTACTAGAATTTTTATAAGATTTTAGGTGTTTTTCAATTTTTAGTGGTTTTCAGTAATGAAAAATAGCCAAAATTGGCTAGAAAATCTAGCACAACAAAACAAACAGTAGACAATTTTTTTGTAATTTTTAGACCTATCTAATATTTTTTTTATTTTTAAAGTTAGACAGTGAAGAAAATAGATGTTTTTGGATTTTTAAAAATAACAAATGAAAACAAAAATGTCCTAAAAAATCCTCGGAAATTTTACACTATGGCAGGAGCCATGTAACCAATTTTAGTTGGATTTGGAGGTATTTTGCTATTTTATTCAAAAATAAAGAAGGGGCACAGTGCACAGGGACTAAAGTGCAAATACCCGAAAGTCTGGGGGTCTGGTGCAATTAACCCAGCGAAACACGTGCTACGCGCGTGTCTGGGGCACTCAGGGACCCAAATGTGAGAAAAATAAGTTCTGAGGGCCTTTTGGTAACAGGTACCAAAAGCCCAAGGGCTTATCTGCAAATCACCCAATATATAATGCACATGCTCAAATGAAATACGCACAGGGGTATAAATGCAAATAATTAAAAACTTTCATTCATTAAGGAACAACTGGAACTACAGGGTATATAATGTAAAAAGCCCAAAAGATCACGTGTCGATGCACGTGTCAGACCACATACAGGGGCATATTAGTAAATAAATGCAAGCACACGGGTCTCTATGCAAATATCCCAAAACTAAACAACTACGCTAGGTATTTACAAGACTAAAAGCAAAATAAAATAACAAAGGGGGCCTAAGGGTAAATTACCTTTTATTACGTGGACCGCAGGATGGACGCCACGTGTGGGATCGAACGATGGTGGACGTCAGTGGCCAAACCCTTCACTGGACCAACTGCTGGGATCGCCTCTCCAAAGATCTGCGGTGCAGGAGCCTCCTTAGATGGACGGTCTGGATCAGAACTGGAGGGCTGAGGCGATCGGACGACGACGGAGGATGCTGGATGAACTGTTTGCTGGCGAGATTCGCCGGCCTCGGGCGTGCGCTAGGATCCTCCAGGAAGCACGCTGAAGGTCGAAGAAGGAGCGTGGGGTGCTTCCGCATCTGCCGGTGGGCTCCGATGACCCAACCGGGCTCTGGAGAGCTCCGGTGAGGTCGGCGGAGGTACGCCTCCTGGCTCGATGTCGAAGGACCTCAGATGGCCCTTACTATACCTGCAAAATAGTTCAGAAGGCTCGCGGGTCGAGGGCAAACTACCTCGACCCGGTTAGGTGGGGTGGCGGTGAACGATGGGTCGCAACGGACGAGCTCCGACGAAGTGGGGACGGTGGAGCTCGAATCCCAGCTCCTGTACGGGCTGGGTTGGATGGGGATATGGAGAAGGTGCGCGGGAAGGAGGCGAGGGCGATGGTAAAACCCGATGATCGATTGGGGGTCGGTCATGGACGGAATCGGCGAAACACGGCGAAGAGGCGATTTGGGCGTAATGGAAAATCAAAGGAAAAGAAGGGTCTAAGGGATTACCTGGATGGACGAGGAGACTGGGGATGAGCTAAGGAAGCTCTAGGTCTTCGCCTCGAGGAGCGTCTCCCTCCGAGGCTCGAGCTCCAGCTGGTGGCGGAGCAACGGCGGCGAAGCTCGCCGGATCGATGGAATCCGGTCCCTCTCCTCGCTTCAACAGCACGGGCAGTGAGCTGTCACTCTCACGCACACACCGGAGCTCACAGGGGGTGGAATCGAATAGCCAAAGATGAGAAATGAGGAGGTGGAGCTGGGCTTTATACGTGGGGATGATCCGGAAAGAGGCGCGCGGGTAGGGAAATCAAGAGCGCGGATCTCGATGTGGTAGCTCCGGCGAGGGTCTCGGGTGTGTCGTGAATGAGTCGGACCCGGGGTTTAGGCGAGAGGGAGTTGGGTCTGCCTGGGAAAAATCCGAGAAGGGGAGTCGGGCGCTGCAGACCCGCGAGAGGTGGTCCTGGGGGGGAAGTTGACCAGGCGGTCAACATCCCCCAGAGCCAATAGGAAGTGGCCACGTGGCTGGATCTTAGAAGTGAAAATTAGGGTATCTAGGGGCCGATTTAGCAAAAAGTGAAAACATGAAATATTTTTATTTTATTTTTTTCTATTTTTTAGTGATTTTTAATTAATTTTTCAAAGTGAAAATAGGGTATATACATCGTAGGTTCATATATAGGTATATATACAATATATGGGATTTGATTTTTGATTTTTAATTTCTTATTTTTGTACAATTTTATTCCTATTATATATTTTATTTATTTATATTATAAAATGAGGAATAAAAAGACATTTTTTATTTTATTTTTATTATTTATATACATATGTGAGATAAATACATATATACATTTATATACATGGTATATTTACAAAATATTTTTGTGTTTTTAATTTTGTTATTTTTATTTTGTTTTAATTGTTTTTATTTTATTTATTTATACTATAGAATATAGAATATTTACAAAAATTTTGGAGATTAATTTTATTTATTTATAAGGATAAATAAATAGGAAAGATGGAACTATGTACAGGTGATCATGTACATGAATGAGATTTTTGGTTTCTTTTTAATTTTAAATTTTTATATTGATTTTATATTTATAAATATATACAATATTTACAAGCCTATTTTTGTGAGGAAAATACTTTTATTTATTTACATAAATATTTACACACATGAGCCCCTATCTCCCTCTACTTTGGCTTTTATGCAGTCAGGCCCATGCTGAGCCCTCCCTTGTGTTAGGTTGCTCAATATTTATTCTAAATATTTCCCTCTTTTTTTTAATCTTTATTCTTTTATTTTTGCATAAAAACATGCTAATTATTAAACTTTACACAATGCTTGCGTTTGATAATTATTTGTATTTACATGAATATACATGCATTTGCAAAGGTTTTTGTAGCTAAAATATAAGAATAAAGAGTGATGAATGGGTATTCATCAATGACCCAACGGAGCTCCGAGGAGCTCTGGAGAGTCGGGCGGAGGCGAAGCTGCTGGACCTAATGGTCCGAGCCCTCAGATGGGCTCGGATGTAGCAAACTCGCGGGTCGAGGGCAAACTGCCTCGACCCCGTTAGGCATGATGAAAGTGGTCGGTGAGGCGCAGTGGGTGAGCTCCGGTGAGGGGATGGACGGAGGAGCTCGAATCCCCAACTCCTGTGCGAGATGGGTTGAACGGGAGTGCGGAGAACGTGCGTGGGAGGAAGGCGGAGGCGATGGTGGATTCCGATGGTCGAACGGGAGGGGGAGATGGTCGAAATCGGCGAAAATCGACGGCGGCGCGATTTGGGGAAAAATCGAAATCAGAAGAAATGGGAAAGAATCTAAGCTACTTGGGTGATCGAGTCGACTGTGGGCGATCTTGGGCAGCTCTGGGTCCTTGCCTTGAGGAGCGTCGACGTCCGAGGCTCTGGCTCCTGCTCTGAGCGGAGCACGGCGGAGCTATCCCGCCGGATCGGTGGTTCGAGCACCCTCATCCTCGCTGCTACACCTCCGGGGCAAGTTGTCACTCTCGCGCGGAAGATGGAGGTCACTGGGTGGAGGAATGACGATCCAAAGATGATGAGTGAAGTGGCGGAGCTCAGCTTTTATATGGGTGAGGGTCCGTGTTTACTCCGAAAATTGGTGGTCTTAAGCTCCTCACAAGGCGGGAACTTAGTCGCTGAGTCGACCACACGAGATCCGGAATAAAACAACAATTAACCCACAATATTATATGCAATGAATATCCAAAAATGTGGAGTTAAAATTTATTATAACTCTACATGTAAAATGTGTATAGGTGTAAGTACAAGTAGAGGTCGAACTCTGGGAGGCGAAGGGAATGTATGTGTAATGTATCAATTATTCAATCCATTGATCATGTCCAATTATTGTTTTAGTGGGTTTTAGGATTTTATAATTTTTTTTATTTTCTTTTTCATATTTTTAGGGTTTTTCATTTTCTGGACTCAATATATAAATAAATATACCATATAGAATTTTTTTGGAATTTTTCAAAAACATTTTCTAATTTTTTTGTATTTTTCAATTTAATCAGTACAAAAATGGCTCTTTTTCATTTTTTTATAATTAGGAAAAATGCAAAAAATGCAAAATAAAATATGAGCGTGAACAAGCCTTGCATAGAGCACCTATCCTAATTTTTGTGGATTTTTAGGAGCCAATTAGGTATTTATAATAAATGGATAAAAGACACAAAAATAATTAAGCCTAGCAGGGGTATTTTTGCAAATAAAATAAGTTACAGGGGCACAGGTGCAAAAATACCAGAAAGTTATAGCGTTTTCTGCGATTTTATGGATTAAAATTAAATATGCAAACCCGCCAGGGCCCCCTTGAAATTTACCCACCACGTGGGACTGCACGTGGCCCGCACCCACAGGGACCAAAATGCAATTTCAGAAAGTATAGGGTCCTGGGTGCAATTCTTCATAAAAATATAACACTGGGAATTTTATTTCATGGACTAAAATCAGATTTACAAACATACAGGGGGTCTTATGCAAAATACCCACCTCACGTGGGACGACACGTGAGGTGACGTGGAATGGACCCAAAAGTAATATCAAAACAGTCTCGGGGGTTCCATGCAAAAATTCCACTTTATTTACAACGTGCAAAAATATTTACAGAATTAAATACTAAATACAAAAAGGCGGGGGATGGTTTTTGCAATTTACCCCCAAAATGCGCGCTGGCGAACGGTTGGGATTTCTTCACTTGCCACGTGTCGCTCATCCAACGGCTGGTACCGCTTCGTCGATGGGCGCTTGAGATTAGATCTCTCGCGAGATCTGACGGTGACGGCTTCGCCTCAGCGGACGGCTCTGATCAAAACTGGGCCTTCGTTCATCATCCAACGGCGAGGGAGCTGCGAGGAAGAACAGGGAAGAAGCCTCGCCGGGGCGAGCTTCCTCCGACGAGATCTCGCTCTCCCGCCGATCATCTTCGCGCCTGAAGGTCCAAGAAGCTTCCTGGAGGTATCCTCTAACGTCTGGAGGTGTCGGATCGGCCAGAGGTACACAGGAGCGCCCTCGCGAGGTCGGAGAAGGCAAGGTGCTCCAGGTACCTCCGCCGGCTTTGGGAACGACTCCTGGCGCTTATTCGCGCACCAAACCTGCACAGGAAGATCGCACGGCTCGAGGGCTTCACCCTCGACCTAGGGTTTGAAGCTGTTAGCGTAAAAACGATGGTGGGTGGCGATGCTCCGGCGATGCGGAGGAGGCGAGCATCGATTCGCGGAACCAAGGGGGGCTCCGGTTGGTAGGGATTGACTGGAAGATGGAGAAAGTGGTGGGGAGTGAAATGAGGGCGAAAGCGAGTCGTGAACTGATCGGGATCACAGTGAACAGTTCGCCGGAGCGAAGCTCCGACGAACTACGAAACAACTAAATTACGCTAACCTACGAATCGAAATACAAAATAAATGACGGAAATGAAATGCTGGAACAAAAATCTACCTAAAAATGTAAAGGCGCAGCTCTTATACCTGGAGGAACTCCAGGGAGCAGGGTGGCTGCCGGAGCGCCACCATGGGTGCAACCTCCGCCTCTCCGAACGATTCAAAGCGCGGGCAAGCTCCTCCTGTCACCAGGAGCATCGCCGGGACCGAATTCTGGGAAGGGATTGGCTGGAAAGCTGACCAAATTTGGCGAGGGAGGCGGTGGTTCTTATTTATAGACAGGTGGAGCACCCTTATTGACCAGGCCAAGGCCGGCGATGCACACTATGTTCATGAGATCTAGATGTTCGGCGGGGATCACGGGTGAAAGGAGAACAAATCTCCTGAAGTGACTGTTGGCGATGGATAACTGAGCCATGCGGGAAAAAGGGACGAAAAGAGGGAACAAGACAGGTCTGACGGGTCAGTCAGAGGCGCAGGGGGAGTTGACCGGAGGTCAACTTTCCCTGGCCCCTGATTGGTCCACGTCAGGCTTATCTTGACTCCTTTATTTAACGTATTAAATGAATTAATTAGGATTTACTTATAAAATAAAAAATGTTTATAATTTAATGTAGTATTTATTTATGATTTTTATTTAATTTTTTGAAGTATTTTATTACGGTTTTATTAAGATAATGTATATATGTATGTATTTATATGTATTTTTGTGTATTTTATTTTTAATTTGTTTATTTTCTTTTATTATTTTATTGGCTTATTTTATAAATTTATAATTTATTTTTGTGAGTATAAAGGTATTTTTATTCAATTTTTATGAGTATGTATATATATATATATAGATGTAGGTATACTTATAGGTATTTTACCTATATATTATGTACATTTTATTTATGTAATGAATTTTATTTGTTTTTATTTTGGATTTGTATTTTTAATAAGTTATGTATAATATTTACATATTTATAAAAAATATAGATGAGTAAAGAATAAAAGAATCAAGATCCCCTTTTATTTATATACATACTTTGCATTGGTATTTTGCCTATGTATTATATAGGCTCTTTTTATTTCACAACTTCTTTTTAGTTTTCTTCTAATTTTAATATGTACATGAATTATATACATTATTTACAAGATACTAAAAATATAAATTTAGAAAAATAATGAATATTGAATAAAATGAATATTTTAATCAGGCATTATGTACAAGAAGGGCCAAAAACCTAACTTCCACAGATGGACTCCAAAAATTATGAAACCAATTTTATAAAATAGTTTATGAAATGCTATATACAATTAAAGGTGAGTTTGGGTGATTTGGAGTTTTTATTTGCAAGATATTGGTCTGTGAAGTTGAGATTTTTGCTTTTTATTATGTGTATAAAATGTACACTGAAAATTATTTTTGCACAAACTCAATTTTGTATTTTTATTTACATTATTATCTACAACTTTTATGAACAAAGTTTCTTTATTTGATAAATAAATAATTATGTACAAAATAAGTGCCAACAATGCATAAACAAATGAATTAATAAATGAGATGTTTATTGTATAATTGGCCCCTATCTCCCCCTACTTTATTATTTGTCGACCAAGTCCCTGCTGGCCTTGGTCTCGGGGTTAGGGTCATAAAATATTTGCAATATTTTATTCCTTTTTCTTTTCTTCCCTTTATTCTATAATTTTGGCATTAAAAACCTTATTTTATGTACATTAAATACAATTAATAATGAATGCTATTTTATACAAATTAATGCTATTTATATGCATTTGCTGGGGTTTTTAAGGCCAAAATGATAGAATAAAGGTGATGAAATGGAGATTCATCAGTCCGGCTAGAAGTGATCGGGTAGGGTAATGTTGAGCACGGAGCCCGAGGTGGGTGTGCCGGCGAAGGTGTCGGATGTGACGTGAGCGGACCGGATCCGGGGTTTAGGGGGATAGTGTTTGGGTATGGATGGAAGAAATCCGAGAAACCGGGTCGGGCACCCAGGACCCGTGGAAAGTGGTCCTGGAGGGGGAGTTGACCGGGCGGTCAACGTCCCCGTGGACCACTAGGAATCAGCCACGTGTAAAATAATTAGAAATTCAATTAAAAATAGCGAATGACCGAATTATTAAAAAGTCAAAACATGAAATATTTTTGTTTTAATTTTTTTCTATTTTTGGTGATTTTTAATTAATTTTTCAAAATAAAAATAGGGTATTTACATAGTAGGGCTATATATAGGTATATATACAATATAGGATTTTTAATTTTGATTTTTAATTAGTTATTTTTATAAACTTTTATTCCCATTTTATATTTTATTTATTTATATCATAAAGTTAGGAATAAAAAGATATTTTTATTTTATTTTTATTATTTATATACATAGGTGAAATAAATGCATATGTACATGTATCTACATGGTATATTTACAAGGTATTTTTGGGTTTTTAATTTTGTTTTTGTTTTAATGGTTTTTAATTTATTTATTTACACATAAAATATAGAATATTTACAAATTTTATGGAATTTAATTTTATTTATTTATAAGGTAAAATAAATATAGGAGTGGCTATGTACACGATGAATATCTACATGTGAATGTTTTTATCCTTCTTTTTAATTTTTCTATTTTTACTTTGATTTTTATATTTATAAATATAGACAAGTATTTACAAGCCCATTTTAGTCTCTTTTCTGGAGGAAAATATTTTTATTATATTTACAAATAGATTTACTCACATGAGCCCTTATCTCCCTCTACTTTGGCTTTTATACGGTCAGGCCCATGCTGAGCCCTCCCTTGGGTTAGGTTGCTCAATATTTATTCTAAATATTTCCCTCTTTTTCTTTTTACTCTTTATTCTTTTATTTTTGCACAAAAAACATGCTAATTATTAATTTTTACATCAAGCATGATTTTGGTAATTATTTGTATTTACAAACATATACATGCATTTGCAAAGGTTTTTGTAGCTAAAATATAAGAATAAAGAGTGATGAATGTGTATTCATCACCCCCTTATACTTAACTTTTGCTAGTCCCTTAGCAAACACTTATTTGAAAAAGAAGTGAAAAAGAAAGAAAGAAAGAAAAAGAAAAAGAGGAAAATGTACATGGATCAAGGTTGAATATTAAACTTTCCTTCATTAAATTGAATTATGGAGCTCGATCAGATCTTTGGATTATTAATGTGTGGGAACCTTATTTGGACTTAAGCTTAAAACTCAACAGCCTCTAGGTTCCACCAATCTATGGACAAGACTCCTCAATAAACCTGATCAGAACAAGTCTACATACACAAACTCTAATGACCATGAATCTTTCCATGCAGTGTAAGTGATATGTAGCTCCCCACCTCAGAAGTAACAAAGAAACAACCTCCCCCAACCTGGTAACTCTAATGCCTCGGTCTAGCAACTCTTTCCTCGAGAAGCGGGGTATTCCCTTCTAAGTTCAAGTGCAACCGGCTCAAGAAGAGGGGGAATAAGAGGTATAGACTTTTGGGAGCTCAACCAGTGTAGCTATGTCTCCCGCTGCAAGCTTCATGAGATGTAACATGAATACCATAAGCTTCTGCTTTATTTGACTATATACACTCCAGTGGGGTTATTAAATTTTCAATCCGACCCACCACTTTTTTGGAGTTCTTTTTGCATTTTTTTTCAAGTGCCTCTGTACAACATATCTACATGGTGCAGCATATATACAAGAAATTTTCCTCTTGAGCCAGTAGACTATCCCTCTTTTGAAGCTTTATTGCAACCCACGGCTTCTGTCTTTAGCCTTCATCATCACTAGACCAAGTTGAGGCACACTTCCTTCACTAGAAGAAGAAGAGAGGTTCCGCCTAGAAGTACTACCCTCATATGCTACCCCAAGCCAAAGGAAACTGCATCCTCACCACCTCATCCATGGAGAGCTATGTGTAAAGTGCTGGTGCAAGTCAAGCCATTGTCTCTAAGAGTCATGCGTGTGTTGTTAAGTGCTCTGCTTAGGCTCATCAAGATGACATATGCTCATAGCCTAGTTGACTCAAAGAATTAAGTCCTTATGGACCTGAAAAGCCTTAACCCTAAGCCCTATAAGGTTCCTCTTAGAATTAGGTGGATTAAGATCTTAACCAAGCTCCATTTCCCAATTTAATTCCAGGCTTAGTTTAAATGTCAACTATCATCCAGAAAAAATATATACATTTATACAAAGATGCTATTTACACAAATTTTACAAATATGCAAAATTTTTGAAAAATGTTTTGAAACCATGAATGTATGCATGAATGCAAGTTTTGCAAAATATTTACAAACATTTACACAAGGTTTTTGCAAACTTTTGATTTTCAAAACATTTTGGAAAAATTTTGTACTATATACATAATTTTGATAAGAAACTATTTACACAAGCTTTACACAAAAGATTTTTGAAAACATTTTTACAAAAATAATTTGTACACTAGCTATGTATGTGCAATAAAAGAATGATTATTTACAGTAAAATTTTGAATTTTTGTGATTTTTAGGGTTTTTAGCCATTCTATTTATTAACACACTCATACAAAGTACGAGTTATGGCTAAAGTATATATGAAACATATACACACCCCCTATACTTAGCTCGAACGATGTCCTCAGAGTCAAGAGCGATGAAGAAGACATAACTCGTGCTTAGTATAGGGAAGTGAAAAGGAATGGTTATATACATAGATGAATCAAAGAATAGAATGAGGAGAACTCGGTGGTTTCCCCCTATACTTAGGATCAAATAATCCTAAGTATAGCAAGCTATACATGAAGGGAAATCCGAGTGAAGAATACACAGAGTCTGCCCCCCCTATACTTAAGGTAAAATATCCCTAAGTATAGGCAGCAAAACAGGGGTAGACAGAATGAAAAGAATACCCGAAGGTCCCACATCCCCCCTATAATTAGGGTAAAGTACACCCTAAGTATAGCATAATCATAAGATGAGAAAAGGGATGTGGAACTAAAGAATAGAGTGATATGAACAACTGGATCTATACAGGTCGGAAGAACAGTGATAATCAGGCGTGAGATGCAATAGATGTGAGTCAATAGACCACATCTCACGCAAAGTGAATAGGGGCAACATCAACGACCCGCGGCTCATGATCTAGAAATGGCTTGAGCCGCTGGCCGTTCACTCGAAAGGTACTCTCAGAAGACAACTCGGATATATCAATGCTACCGTTGTCGTGTACCTTTCTCACAAGATAAGGTCCCTTCCATTTGCTCTGTAGATTCCCTGGAAATAGACGAAGCCTAGCATCAAACAACCATACTCTCTGTCCAAGCTCAAAATGCTTGTGGCTGATATGAGAATCATGCCACTCTTTCACTCTCTCCTTATAATGTAGGTTGTTTGAGAAGGCAGTATCTATAAGCTCCTCCAAGGCTGCTAACTCTGCCCTCCTCTGGTCTCCTACACTATCTGGATCTAAAAGAATATCCGTGACTGCCCAAAGTGACTTGTGCCTCAACTCAACAGGTAAATGGCACGGCTTGCCATAAACTAGGCGAAAGGGAAATGTGCCCAATGGTGTCTTGAAAGATGTCCAATATGCCCACAAGACCGAGTCCAAAAGCTGTGACCAATCCTTTCGGTCAGAGCGGACGACTTTCTGCAAAATAGTCTTGATCTCCCTGTTTGAGACCTCGGCTAGACCATTCGACTGTGGATGGTATGGAGTGGCAACTCGATGGTCTATGCCGAACTCACTAGCAAGTGCCTTCACCTGGTCGTTGATGAAATGAGACCCCCCATCTGAAATCAATACTCGAGGTACCCCGAACCGCGTGATGATGTGTTTCCTCAAAAATCTGCAAACTGTCCTGGCATCAGCGGCTCGGGCGGGGGTAGCCTCAACCCAACGACTAACATAGTCAACGACCAACAGAATGTACTCAAATCCCTGACTCTTAGGGAATGGACCCATGAAATCGATGCCCCATGCGTCAAAAACCTCACAGAAGTGGATGGGCTGCATCAGCATCATATCACGTTGTCCACAAGTGCCCATCCTCTGACAGTCAGTACACCTCTTCACGAACTCATCAGAGTCCTTGAAGAGAGTAGGCCACCACAAGCCAGATTGGAGCACTTTCTGTGTCGTTCTCCTCCCAGAATGATGTCCTCCTGCCTCAAGCTTGTGGCAGTAAGTGAGGACGCTATGGTGCTCCTCCTGAGGAATGCAACGACGCGAGACGATATCCCCTCCTTCGTGGTAAAGGATGGGATCCTCCCAGTGGTAGGACTTGGCCTTCATGAGGAAGGTCTTAAGCCTCTGTCTGGGCCAATCTTGTGGGACTTTCCCAGCAACGAGAAAGTTCACAATATCGGCATACCATGGGGGTGAGGCGATAGCCAGGATCGCCTCATCTCGGAAGGTCTCACAAATGGGATCAATCTGCTCAAACTCCTCAGGCTGCTCTAAACGGGAGAGATGATCCGCCACCACATTCTTAACTCCAGGCTTATCCTTGATCTCAATGTCGAACTCCTGGAGTAGAAGGATCCATCTAGTCAGTCTGGCCTTGGCATCCTTCTTTGCCATGAGGTATCGGATGGTGGTATGATCTGTGTACAAAGTCACTCTAGATCCAATAATGTACGATCTGAACTTATCTAGGGCGAACACTACTTCTAGCATCTCCTTCTCTGTGACTGTATAATTCCGCTGGGCGGAATCCATGGTGCGGCTAGCATAGTGGATAGCAAAGGGGACTCCATCCCTCCTCTGTCGCAGCACAGCCCCTACGGTAAAATCGGAGGTGTCCGTCATGATCTCGAATGGGAGAGACCAATCTGGTGGCTGGAGGACAAGAGCCTCAACAATACAATGCTTGAGAGTCTCAAACGACGAAAGACACTTGTCATCGACAAGGAACTCGGTGTCTTTCGTCAGCATGTCAGTCAACGGTCGGGCAACCCTACTGAAATCACGAATGAATCGTCGATAGAATTCGACGTGCCCTAGGAAAGACCATAACTACCGCAAATTGGACGGTGGTGTGAGTTTTCTAATGACATCAACCTTGGCCGGATCAACCTCCATGCCCCTGTTGGAGATGATGTGGCCAAGCACCGTCCCTTGAGTCACCATAAAGTGACTCTTCTCCCAAGAAAGAACCAAGCAGACCTCAATACATCGCTGAAGTACCCGGTCTAGGCTGTCAAGACAGGAGTCAAATCCGTCGCCGTAAACCGAGAAATCATCCATAAAGACCTCTAAGCACTCCCCTACCATGTCCGAAAAGATCGACAACATGCATCTCTAAAAAGTCGCAGGGGCATTGCATAGCCCAAATGGCATGCGTCGGAAGGCATATGTGCCGAAGGGACAGGTAAAGGTGGTCTTCTCCTGATCCTCAGGAGCGATGGCCACCTGGTTGTAGCCCGAGTACCCATCCAGAAAACAGTAATGGCTCTTCCCTGCCAGTCTCTCAATGATCTGATCAATAAAAGGCAGGGAGAAATGATCCTTCTTGGTGGCCTGGTTGAGTCTCCTGTAGTCAACACAAACCCGCCAAGAAGTGGGTACTCGTGTAGCAATCTCCTCTCCAGACTCGCTAATCACTGTAGTGATGCCCGTCTTCTTGGGCACCACATGCAAAGGGCTGACCCACTTGGAGTCGGAGATGGGATTGATAAAATCGGCGCTCCACCATTTCGAAATTTCCTTCATGACAACCTCTCTCAGATTTGGGTTCAGCCGCCGCTGGAACTCACGCGACGGCTTCGCCTCATCCTCGAGATAGATATGGTGAGAGCACATGGCCGGACTAATCCCATGGAGATCTGCTATGCTCCATCCTATTGCCTTGCGGTTCTTTTCAAGAACCCCCATCAGACGGGATTCCTGCTCTCCAGTCAAATCGGCTGAGATAATGACTGGGTACATCTCATGCTCACCCGCAAGGAATTTATACTTCAACTACGAAGGAAGTGGCTTCAGCTCTGGACAACTGGGTGCTGGCAAATCTGGCTTCGAAAAAAATTGTGTGTATGCTGCCAAATCTGCCTGGGAGAATGAGAGCGTACTCTCGCAAACTGGATCGGAAGAAGGCTGCTCAACTGAACTGTCTCTGATCTGCTCGGCATCTACCTCCTCCTCAACTGTAGGCTCAGTGGAAATCATGTCTGGCATGTAATCATCACAATCTGCCCACTCAGACTCTGACTCCGAGCGATCTGCATCACTCAAGGTGGCATCAGTACCACCAACATCACAAAAATCCGTGTCGCGGTCAGGAACCTGCTCTGCTGCCTCTAAAGTATCCTGAACCAGGAATGTGCTCTACAAACTCTCCTCTGCTGTCATCTCTGCATCAGCGGTGTCTGAAAATGAGAGGATGGCCTGTGCTGCTGGGTCTGCCCAAACTGCCTCATCGTCTGTGATCACAAAGTCACAGTCCTGGTGGATGTCTACCCCTGCATCTGTCAGCTGCTCTGTAACTGAAGTGGTCTCTGAGCATGATCTCTCTCTGGCTCTGATGTCCTCGACCGTCTCTATTTGTAAACTTTCACCCTCGACGCGAAAGTATACCTTCCCGTTGTCATGATTAGTCACCGCCTTGGTTGTGGCCAAGAACGGACGACCTAGAATGATGGGGGTATCGGTGACTGAATCAGGGATCTCCATGTCCAACACTACGAAGTCCACGGGGAATTGCAGGCCCTGAATAGTGACGACAACGTCTCGCAACAACCCCTTCGGCCTCTTGACAGATCTATCAGCAAACTGAAGGACTGTCCTGCTCTGTCTAAGAGTGCCCAACTCGAAGCGGTCGAGAAGGGCTGCCGGAAGGAGGTTGATCGACGATCCGCTATCTAATAGAGTACGGCCGAACCTCTGCTCACTGATATGACATCTGACATATGGGGCTCCTGAATCTGGCCTCTTGGCCGGCAGACGGTTCTGGATCGCGAAACACGTGGCTTTCGTCAGCACATGGATCTCCGAGTGGTGGTTCCTCCTCTTCCTCCTGACTGTGGTTCTGTCTCTAAGGGAACGCTGAAGAAGGGGAATGTGCTGCAAAGCCTCCTGAAGAGTCAGATGTATGTGAAAACGATCTATCATTTGCTGGCTGAACTCTTCCTGCTCTCTTTTTTGGGGATTTTCTGTTTTCTTCCCCTTCCCCATCTGAAGGGCTCTAGGGAAGGGGATCACTGGGTCCTTCTCAGATGAAGGACTAGGAAAGGGTCTAGGCGGTTCGACGACCGGATCCACACATACATCATGCACCACAGTGGGATCAGAAGAAAATAAACCCTTTCCTTTATTCACAACATGGTTCCGAGATACATCCGGTGAAGAAGAAGGAAAAATTACATGTCTCTCAGAAGTACGGGTGGCCTCAGTACCACCATTGGCTGGATCGGCTGTAGGACTCGCGGCCTCAGTACCACGCTCTGGCTCGGCATCGTGGGTGGCCTCAGTACCACCTCCTCGAACTGGTGAAACAACGGCCTCAGTACCGCCGGTGGAATCAACATCCTTGGTGGCATTAGTACCACCGTCATTATCCTCCTCGTCGGGCGCTCTAGGTGGATCCTCATGATGTAGCTCAGATGAGGCGTCGCCTGCTGGCATCCTATCGCTCCTAAGTGTGGCAAAATCAGTATCAAACAGATATCCAGTCATATCACCAAATGTATCACTAGGAGTGGTATACTCAATACAAGCTACCTGCTCAGATTTCCGCTTCAGGCTGTTGGGGTTCGGCTCTATCTGGGCAGGGATGGTGGCCTTCCCTCTCACAATGTCCCGCATCTCCTGGCGGAACTCGTCCATCTCCCGTCTGAAGGTAGCCTGCTGATCCGTGAGGAGGTGGGCTATGTCATCCAAAACAGGGTTCTCATGGGAACCCGACGGGTAGCCTCTCTGGTAGTGAGGCTGCTGGATCTGCTGCTGGTGCTGAGAGGGGTATGGGTGATGCTACTGCTGCTGCTGGTGAGGCTACTCACGCCTCCAAGACTGTCCCTGCTGGTAGGGACGAGGACCATAGGACGACTGCTGCTGCTGCTGTGGTGGGTACACTGGGGGCTGCTGCTGCTGGTGCTTGACGAATCCACATTTCATCATCTTTATTCTATCATTTTGGCATCAAAAACCTAGCAAATGCCTGTAAAGAGCATTAATTCCATCATCTTAGCATTCATGCATGTGCATCTAAATAGTGTATAAAATACTGTAATTAAGGCCAAAATTATAGAATAAATAAAAGAAAAGAAAAAGAATAAAATATTGTAAATATTTTATGACCCGAAACTCCGAGACCTAGGCATCTTGATGAATAGGTCGACAAGGAATAAAGTAGGGGGAGATAAGGGCCAATTACCTATATTTATTAATTCATTCTTTATTCAATTTTGGACCTATTTTTGGTTCCACTTCTTGTGCATCAAATAAAGAAACTTTGTACATGAAAGTTGTAGATAATTAAATAAAGAAAAATACAAAATTGATTTCACTAAAAAATAATGTACAGATAAAAATTTATGGTCTGAATAAAAATCCAGAATCCCAACTTCCCAGACCCGTATCTCACAAATGAAAACTCCAAATGCAGCAAACTCACCCTTAATTGTATATAGAATAAAATAATCTATTTGATGGTGGTAGCTTCGCATTCGGTGGAGCCACGGTTTGAAAGTTGAGTTTTGGATCCACCTTGTATAAGTGTACAGAATAAAATATTCAATTTATTAATTATTCATTATTTTTATACTTTTTATAATGTTGTAAACATTACTTATAATAATTATGTACATTAAAATCAGAATAAAAGTACGAAGAAAACTCAAAATAAAAATCAACAAGTATAGATCATACAGGTATAATACCTATACTCATACCTATATAACATACTCTTATAATTTATTAAATACACAAAATAAACCAGAAAAATAAAATAAAAATATATCTGTGTATATAAAAGCATTTTATAATTTTATAAAATAAGAAATAAAAATAATAAAATTAAAATCACAAATTAAAAATCAAATAGTCAAATATATAGATATTATACCTATGAAGGGCTAAAAAGTGAACTTGTAAATATAGGCCTCATAAAAATAATTAAAAATCATAATAAAATACTACATAAAATAACAAATATTTTTTATTTTATAATTATTATTTAATTCGGCTGATTTCTATTTTTAAATGAATTAACTAAATAATAATCAGGGATTTTTCCTGGTTGGTCCTCGTGGACCAACCAGGTTTCAGCCCCAGTTGACTTCGATCAACTAGTCGTCCTAGCCCTGTAGCCTTGTCAGAGTCGCGTCTGACCCCTGTTTTCTCCATTTTTTCGAGGCTCCATCTTGCATCAACTCATGATAAACTCTTCGTGACTTTTGATCCTTGATCCATGGGCATGCCCGCCCTTGCGCAACCTTGGTCGAAGGGCCACTGTAGCCACAACTGGACCTCGTTCTTCCCCCACCATCTGTCAACCCTTCAAAAGAGCACCCCGGTCTTCGATTCAAACCTAATCCTTCTTCCGCCATTTTCACCCTCAAACCCCTAGCCCTTCGTGCTCCTGGTGACAGCAGGCGTCGAATCGAGCCTGGGTTCGAGGTATTTGGTGTAGAATCGAAGCGATTCGACCCTCGCCGGAGCTCCGCCCGAAGCCATCCACTTCCGTCTCCGGTGAGCTTCTCCCTCTTCTTTTTCCATTTTCTTGTAGCTTTAGCCTAGATTAGGTTAGGTCTTTAGCAGTTTAGCTTTTCGTTTCGTCGAGCGTCGTGAATCATCAAGCGAAGCCACGGCGGAACTGAGCTCCGCTCGTCGTTTCCGGCCATTCCAGTTGTCGATCGCCACCCAAATCACCTCCATCCTTCCTCCCTTCACTCCGTCGCTCCGCTCCATCCATCATCTCGCCTCGATCTCGCCCAGATCGAGTCCACTGAGCTCCTATCTCCGTCGTTCGTCGGAGCTCACCATCCGAGCCACATCCCGCTTCCCTTGCACTATCCGACCCCACCATTTTGCTCGCCTGGTTTTTGTGGATCTAACCTTGCAGGTCCGAGCCCAAGAGAAGGCTCCCTCGACCATCGAAAGCTCCAGGAACAACCGCCCAGGTCGTCTTCTCCGCCCGACCACTTCACGCCGCCTCTGCTTCGCCGGAGGACACCATCAGACGCGGAAGGCCCCCAGGAACCTTTTGCCCTTGATCCAGGGGCCGGAGCGGCCGTGTGTCGGTCGCAATCGCCGATCGAAGCTCGTCGGGGAGGTGTTCTTCGTGAAACCACCCCCCCCCCCCCCCCCCGCCGCCGTTGGATCAGACGCCATCTCCAGACGCTACGCCAGCCGTCCGATCGCCTGTTGCTCCCCGCCGTTGGATCAGCAGCCTAAGATCTAATCTCAACCATCCATGACGAAGGGGTACCAGCCGCTCGATGCTCGCCACGTGTCTAAGTGAATCTCCATCGGCCGCACGATCGGGAGCTTGGGTATTTTGCATCTTCAGCCCAAGTATTTTTGTTTTTACGTTTAATCTAAAAACTTTCGTCTGAAGTTTAAAAAGTTTTGTAATATTTGCACTTAAGCCCTCACATTTTCACTATTTGCACTTAGGCCCACGTCACGTCACCTCACGTGACTGGGGCGTGTGACTTTTGGGTATTTTGCATATTTGGTCCTGAACTTTTAGGTATTTGCAATTACATCCATGTGCGTAGTTAATTAAATACGTTTTTGGAAAAATTACGTGCATACCCAGCCGGTTTTCATTAATTACCATTATGCCCCTGTGAATGATGGAACGCATGCCTCATGCGTGTCTTTTTGTGGATTTTGCACCGAAGCCCCTGGATGTTTCGATAATTGCATTTATACCCTGCCAGGCTTAGGATTGTTGTGTGCTTAATCTATTTATCTCTCACATCATTTAATTGCCAAAAATTCTCAAAAAAATAGGTTTAAGCTCCTGTGTACCTGTTCTTTAACGTCGCAATTTTAGTCTTGGATTTCATTGTTTTTTTTATTTATTAAAAATCAAAAACATTCTGTTTCAGTACTGTTTAGCTTAGAAAATGCCAAAAAATAGTAAAGTACCTTGAAAAATTCCAAAAAAAATTCCCTATTGTCTATTTTAACCTATTTTAGTGTCAGTCCAAAAATCACTAAAAATCTCAAAAGAAAAACCTTAAAAATTAGAAAACACATAAAGACTTCAAAAAAATCTATAAAATCAAAGAAAACTCAGAAAAATACAAATTCAGTTCCTGTGTGTTCTATATTTCATTCTCTTTATTTAAAAATTAGTGTGAAAAATTTTGGTTGCTGTTTGCTAATTTTAATTCCTATTTTACTCACAGCCAGCACATATTTCATTGTTTTCCCTTATTTCAGTATTTAAAAATACCAAAAACACTTTGAAAAATACCCAAAAATCACAAAAACATTAAAAAATCCTAAAAATATCAAAAATATTTTATTTCTGGATTTTTTGCTACTCTTGCATATTTTTATCATTATTCTATCTTCTCTTTTATTACATAGCCTTTATTTTCCAATATTGAAAAAGAAATAAAAAATAAAAAATATAAAATTATAAAAATCAGAAAATTAAAAATCAAAATACAAATTAAAAATTAAATAAAAATATATATATAAATATTAAAAACCCACAAAAAGATTGGCTAAGTGGCTTATTAGACCTAGGTTTGGATTTTTATCTACACTCTGCACCCTTGTTTCCTGTGTTTGACCCCTACTTGCTTGCCACTGTACATTTTTAGTAGGGTATAATAAATTTTAATCCTTGCTATTCATTCCTTGATTGATTGTGTGGGTTAATTGTTGACGAACGAAGAGGCTTGAGGAGTCACATCAGCGACAGTGAGTCTGTGTTGTCAGACCACTATTTAGCGGTCGCTTTTTCGCTTTTTCAGTGCTCTCTCTGATGGCTGTACTGGCCACCCTGTCCTAACGACTGTTGCTGGGGTTGGGTACCTCCGTTCCCCCACCGGAATCCGGGATGGTCCCGTCGGATACTGGGCTGAGGGCGGTTATACCAAATCCCGTTGACATCCATCAACGGCTCTGCATCGTACGGGACTGGCGGGAGTACTGCCAGAGGCTGATCCGGCTGGTATACAACCATCTGCATGTCTGGAGATGGTGGTGACTGGTAGGTGGGCTGCGGCTGCTGGTACGGCTCCGCCTGTACAAGGTGAACCTGTCTAGGCTGCTGGTGTGAGCTGGAGCGCTGGGACGAGCTGTTGCTGCTGCCGTGATCGCCTCGCAACTGAAGACGGGGCTGGGAAGCCGTCTGTGCCTCCTAGAGACACAAGAGCTGGGTCTTCATGTCACTCAAAGTCCTGTGCATACCCTGGCACTGCTTCTTCTGCGTGATCACCTGCCATGCTTCTCTCCAACTTCTCGCTAATGATTCCCATTCTCGCAATGTGTACCCCATGTCGCCTGTGGCTCTGCCTGCTGCTGCTTCGCGGACGAACCTGGAAGGACCGGCGTCGACCCGTGCTATCCTCTGGTACTGCATGGGTCCTGGCTGTTGGGTCTGCCCTGAGTGTACAACCTGGTCTGGGACATCACCATGTAGTTTTCAGCCATCTCCTCGTAGATGGCCCAGACCTGGTCGTGATCCTTGGCGAAGTAAGACCCGCCACAAGAAGAGTTCACCAAGCCCTGAAGCTCTGGTGTCAGCCCGCTGAAGAAGCTCTGAACAAGGTTCGGCTTGGAAATGTCGTGGTGCGGGCATCTTTCGGTCAGCTCTCGAAACCTCTCCCATGCCTCATGGAACTGCTCGTTGGGGAGCATGGAGAAGTTGTTGATCAGGGCTCTAACGACGTTCGTTCGCCCGAGTGGATAGTACTTGTGCAAGTACTCGACGCGGAGCTGCTCCCAAGTGTAGACAAACTTCCCCAGGTGCTTCAGCCAGGTGGCTGCTCTGTCTGCTAAGGAAAAGGGGAAGGCAATCATCCTGATAGTATCCTGGTCCACCTAACGATCGTGGACAGTACTGCAAATCTTCTCAAACTCCTGCAGGTGGAGATGAGGCTCCTCCGTGGCTAAACCGTGGAATCGGGGAAGAAGCTGCAAAGTGTTCGGGGGGAACTTGAAGTCCCCCACGATGGCTGGTAGCACTACCCAGCGGTGCGTCAAAGTCGATCCGGGATTGTGGTTTTCCCGCATCGATCTCAGTGGTGGTGCTGCACCTCCTGCTCCGCTTGCTCCGCCTGCTCTGGCTGCAGGATCGTCGGGTCCTCCTCCGGCTGCAGGATCGACGGGTCCTCCTCCTCCGTGGTTCTCGCGGTCGACTCTCAACTGCTCAAGCTCTCTCCTCATGTCCATCATGAATGCCCCCTGATCCCTCAACTGCTGCTGCACTGACTCGAGGGAGGTGATCAGGGAGGAGTTGATCGAACCCTGGTCCAAAACGAAATGCTGCTCTCCCCGTGGACCTCCAGGACGATCATCAGAACTGCCGACCATCGTCTCTGAAAAATCAAAACAACCGAACTCAGGTGCCGATAAATCATCTGTTTGTCTCTCCTCTGGCACTGGCATCTCGGTATCAGAAGAAGGGTGGTCAAGGGGGAATAGGGAGGAGTCATACTCGGGTTCGGAGAGCGGCTCTGAGCTCCCACGAACCGATCTACATGAATGGGCCGGAGTGCTAAAAAGCGGTGCAGCCAGAGGCTGCCTAAGAGACCTCCTTCCCATCATCGTGATCTGGCGAGTAAGGCGGATGACATCTGGAAAAACTACGATCAAAAGCAAACCCCCGGTTCACCAACGCAACGCGAGCTGAAGATCGTAAAGGCTCGGTCAAATTATCTTGTCAATTTTTATTTTGGTGAACACTCAAGATATCAGAGCGATTACGTGACCTGTTGGGATACCTGATACTCTCTCAACCGACTGTCCCGCACAGAAGAGTCGGTAATCAGTCGAGATGAGCACCGGAGGGCTTTACCTAGTGTACGGGTCACTCTTTCGCACAATCAAACCAAGCAATGAGGGGGTTGCTCTCCCCAAGACAAATTTTTAGGTGAGGTGTCTTTTAGGGTCGATAGTTTTAGCAGTCCCGATTTTATGGTTTTTCTTTTTTTAGATTTTTTAATGCAAGAAAAAACGCCTAACGAATTTTCGATTCTCTTGTTTATTAAGTCAAAAACAGGGGGGAGAAGACGAAAAAGCCGATGGGTGAAAATCAATGATGCATGCAGAGATAGAAATGCGTACCTGTCTCCAGCACTCTACATGCAATATGATCCGCGCAGAATTTAAAGACAGAAATAAAACTACCTATATGGTGCAGCGGAAAACCGAGTCCTATGCAGGTAACTTCTACTCGAAAGCACCGTCTAGCTGGTCACTCGCCCTCGATCCAAAGAGTCCGGTCTAGACCCACCCCTCCTCTTCTCGACAGGTCGAGTTCAGGAGTAGCGCTTGACGGGACAGGCTCGCGGCGCGTAGGCTCTCAGGAAAGCGACTCAGCTATTTTTATTAATGAATTATTAGTAGGTCCAATTACAATCTATAGGTACAGGCACGCAGTTAAGTGTGGGGATCCTACTAATTACGGCACAGTCAAGCGGAAAATCCTAAGTCTAGGGGCTCGAAAAAAACCGCGTAAAACCGTAAATGGCAGCGAAAAATCTAAAGCCGCAAAAAAGCCGTGAAAAATCTAAGCTAGTTAAAAGGGTCCCCCGAGCACATCGGTGCTCGACGAAACAGACCCGAAAGTCCAAGTCTCTGAGTACCTGTATTATTACAACAGTTCAAATATACGGAAAATAAAACTAATCTACTCCTCTCTCACTCAGCTCCTCTCTTGCTCTCTCCTGCGGCTCCGTGCAGAAGGGAGCTGCCTCCGAATCCCGCAGTTGCGTCGGCTCCTCGAAAGTCGCCTTCGCGGTCCTCGGGCCCTCGCAAGAAAGAAGACAAGTGTCAGACCATATTATTGTAAAAAAATGTCAGAAAAAGATATCTACAGAAATCTATACAAAAAGCCGTGAAAAGAAAAGCGCGGAAAAAAATAAATCGACTACTAAGCCGTGCTCCCCGGCAACGGCGCCATTCTGATGACACGAAAAAGCCGAGCAAACGAGGTAGATCAGATATATCTCAAATGGTCATTGCGACCTCAATCGCTCGTGTGTCAATCAAGAAAAGAGACCACCAAATCGGATAAAAATCAATCAAGCACAAATAGCGGTCTTGCTATTTTATTAACCTGGTATAGCGACCAGGGTCGAACACAAGGAGCACGTAATGGCCTTGCGGCCTACAAACTAGTCAAAAATATAATACAAGGAAAGAAAAGGGTATTTTTGGTGGATTTAAATTTTATAATTTTTTTTGGATAAAGAGTTAAGAAAATAAGGAAAACAACTAAACAAGGCAATTCAACAATTTATTTAATGCATCAAAATCAATCAAAAATTCCAATAAAAATGTTTTTGTGTATTTTATGTTTTTTACTATTTTTAGTGAATTTTTGAGATTTTTCTGATTTTTATTTAATTTTCTAAAAATCAAACAAAGAAAGAAACTGAAGGTATTGTCCAGTCAGGAGTAAAAGGTCAATTAAAAATGCAAAAAGGCCTATTTAGCTCCTGAAGTCAATTTTCCTATAAACTAAAAAGTTTAAGAAAAAATGGGCACTGGAATCATTATTTTATATTTTTAAAATAATTATTAGAATTTTTATAAGTTTTTAGGTGTTTTTCAATTTTTATGAGTTTTATATGATGAAAAATGACCAAACTTGGTCAGAAGATCAAACAAGGCAAAAGGCACAGTAGCTAATTTTTTTGTAATTTTCAGAGGTATTTTAATATTTTTTTTGTGAATTTCTAGATCAGACAGTAGAGAAAATGCATGTTTTTGGATTTTTAAAAATAGCAAATGAGATCAAAAATGTCCCCAAAAAATCTAGAAAATTTTACAACATGGCAGGAGCCATGTGTCCAATTTTCGAGGAATTTGGAGTTGATTTGATATTTTATTCAAAAAGAAAACCAAGGTACAATGCACAGGGACCTGTACGTAATTTCCAAGAGTTCTGGGGGCCCGGTGCAAAATTCCCAAGAAAACACGCGTACAGCGCGTGCTTGGGGCACTCAGGGACCTATATTCAAAGAAAACAAAGTTCTGGTGCTATTTGGTAACAGGTACCAAAAGTCCGAGGACTTGTTTGTAATTTACCCACAAATATCACGCACATGCGTATAAAAACAACTCACAGGGGCATATCTGCAATTATCCAAACGTATTCATTCATTCCATAACATGGCAGAACAACAGGGCTAAATATGCAAAATATCCCAAAAGGCACGTGTCGATGCACGTGCTACACTACAAACAGGGGTATATGTGCAAATAAAATAAAGCTCAGGTCCAAAGTGTCAAATAACCAAGAAATAAAAAAATAGGCTATGTATTTACAGGACTAAATGCTAAATAAACTAAAGAGAAGTGCCTAAGGGTAAATTACCCTTTATTAAGTCGACCGACGGATGGGCGCCACGTGGTGGATCGAGCGGCTGGAAGTGGGTGGACGCCCAACGCTGGGTCTTCGACGCTGATCGGTCGGTCCAGGCGCTACCACGTGGAAGATCAAACGATGGACGGTGCGCGGTAGCTGAACCTCGCTGGATCGACGGTGGAGATCGACCCTCAACGGATCTAACGGTTAGTGATGCTCCTCGAATGGACGAATGTGACCAGATCTGGAGCCCGGGGTCGATCGGACGGTGGAGAAGGACGGTGGACGAACAGGGCTCCGGCGAACTTCGCCGGGCTCGTGACGGCGCTGGTATCCTCCTGGAGGCTCGCTGAAGATCGGAGAAGGAAGCTGCGGGCCCTCCGCATCTAATGGAGGCCTCCGATGACTCAACGGAACTCCGAGGAGCTCTGGAGAGTCGGACCGAGGCGGAGCTGCTGCACCTGATGGTCCGAGCCCTCAGATGGGCTCGGATGTACCTACATAAAGCGCCAGCAAACTCGCGGGTCGAGGGCAAACTTCCTCGACCCCGTTAGGCGTGGTGAAAGTGGTCGGTGAGGCGCAGTGGGCGAGCTCCGGCGAGGGGGTGGACGGAGGAGCTCGAATCCCCAGCTCCTGTGCGAGCTGGGTTGAACGGGAGTGCGGAGAACGTGCGTGGGAGGAAGGCGGAGGCGATGGTGGATTTCGATGGTCGAACGGGAGGGGGAGATGGTCGGAATCGGCGAAAATCGACGGCGGCGCGATTTGGGGAAAAATCGAAATCAGAAGAAATGGGAAAGAATCTAAGCTCCCTGGGTGATCGAGTCGACTGTGGGCGAGCTTGGGCAGATCTGGGTCCTTGCCTCGAGGAGCGTCAATGTCCGAGGCTCTGGCTCCTGCTCTGGGCGGAGCACGGCGGAGCTATCCCGCCGGATCAGTGGTTCGAGCACCCTCAGCCTCGCTGCTACACCTCCGGGGCAAGCTGTCACTCTCGCGCGGAAGATGGAGGTCACTGGGTGGAGGAATGACGATCCAAAGATGATGAGTGAAGTGGCGGAGCTCAGCTTTTATATGGGTGCGGGTCCGGCTAGAAGTGATCGGGTAGGGTAATGTTGAGCGCGGAGCCCGAGGCGGGTGTACCGGCGAAGGTGTCGGATGTGACGTGAGCGGACCGGATCCGGGGTTTAGGGGGATGGTGATCGGGTATGGATGGGAGAAATCCGAGAAACCGGGTCGGGCACCCAGGACCCGTGGAAAGTGGTCCTGGAGGGGGAGTTGACCGGGCGGTCAACGTCCCCGTGGACCACTAGGAATCAGCCACGTGTAAAATAATTAGAAATTCAATTAAAAATAGCGAATGGCCGAATTATTAAAAAGTCAAAATATGAAATATTTTTGTTTTAATTTTTTCTATTTTTTGGTGATTTTTAATTAATTTTTCAAAATAAAAATAAGGTATTTACATAGTAGGGCTATATATAGGTATATATACAATATAGGATTTTTAATTTTGATTTTTAATTAGTTATTTTTATACACTTTTATTCCCATTTTATATTTTATTTATTTATATCATAAAATTAGTAATAAAAAGATATTTTTATTTTATTTTTATTATTTATATACATAGGTGAAATAAATACATATGTACATGTATCTACATTGTATATTTACAAGGTATTTTTGGGTTTTTAATTTTGTTATTTTTATTTTGTTTTTTTAATGGTTTTTAATTTATTTATTTACACCATAAAATATAGAAAATTTACAAATTTTATGGAATTTAATTTTATTTATTTATAAGGTAAAATAAATATAGGAGTGGTTATGTACATGATGAATATCTACATGTGAATGTTTTTATCCTTCTTTTTAATTTTTCCATTTTTACTTTGATTTTTATATTTATAAATATAGACAAGTATTTACAAGCCCATTTTAGTCTCTTTTTTGGAGGAAAATATTTTTATTATATTTACAAATAGATTTACACACATGAGCCCCTATCTCCCTCTACTTTGGCTTTTATACGGTCAGGCCCATGCTGAGCCCTCCCTTGGGTTAGGTTGCTCAATATTTATTCTAAATATTTCCCTCTTTTTCTTTTTACTCTTTATTCTTTTATTTTTGCACAAAAACATGTGAATTATTAATTTTTACATCAAGCATGATTTTGGTAATTATTTGTATTTACAAACATATACATGCATTTGCAAAGGTTTTTGTAGCTAAAATGTAAGAATAAAGAGTGATGAATGGGTATTCATCAGATTCATCGCCTGTATTCTTTCATTTTGGCTAAAATCCTTGGTAAACTACATGTAAATAATCACTAATTTCAAGTAATTATCATTCTAACCACAAATATTAACATTATATATTTGACACTTATTTTACCCAAAATAAAAGAAAAAAGTAAAAAGAAAAATAAAAGAGAAAGAGGCTGTAGATATAAAATAGATATATAAACTGATCCTAACCCCGAGACCAGGTCAATATTGACATGGTCGATAAAATAAATAAGTAGGAGGAGATAAGAATGCTAAACCTATAAAAATATCAAGAAAATCAAGGCCAAAAATATAAAGCAACCATTTTCACATTGTAAATATTTCACCTACTTTATTCATCACTTATATCATTCCAAATTAAAACGCTTCCTTTATAAAAGTTGTTCACAAAAAAATATATATTATTTTATAAAAATTTAAATAAATAATGTAATATAAAAATAATTAACCGTAAAAGCCGCAAAAGCCGACTTCTAAGATTCATAACTATTTATAGAAAACTCCAAAGAGACCAAACCCACTTATAAAATCTATTTTATACTAATTATTATTTACTAACAATATCAGAAAAGTATTAGAATAAAACAAATGTGTTTTTACGTTTGAGACCCGTTGTCTATATGTACCTATATGTAGAAATTTCCTAGATTTTTAATTAATTAACAATAAATTCGATTAACTCAATTTATTTTCTAAAAATCTTTTAAAAGTGTATATAAAACAATAATTTAAGTAAAAATGTAAATAAAACCCGAAACCATGAAGCCATTACCTAAATTTTTCGGACCTCATAACTCAGCCGTATGAACTCCCAATTGGACAAACTCAATCTTAAAATTCATATTATTAAATTATCTTCAAAATGACACTGATTTTGCTAAAATCATAGTTAATATGGAAAACACTATTTTCAGGACCGTTTTGTTATATTGTACAATTACCGTAATATATTATTTATTTTATATAGGTTAATTTATTGTTATATACTTTATTTATATTTAAATTAAATAAAAAATCTTAATTTAATTATTTATTTACATATCTTTAATTATTTATTTATTTAATCCCTAATTAATTACTTAATTATCTATTTAATTAGTCTTATTTTAATTAAATTTAATTTAATATTAATTTAAACTATTATTAATTATATTAATTACTTTTATCATTTGTTTTTTAAATTTTTTGTTCTCTCTCTCTCTCTATATATTTTCCCTTTCTCTCAATTACTTTCCCAAATCCCATTTTCTTCCCCCGTCGTCTCTTCTTCCTTGGTCCTCTCTTCCTCCTCCGTTGATCAAACCGCCACCAACTGCTTTAACGGCCGACCGTTGCCCAACCACCTCGACTTTCCGTCACCACTCCCGGTGACCAGCTCCCTCCTTCCTTATAAATACCTGTCAACCTCCCCTTAAGTCATCGATCAACCATTTTTAGCACTCCTTCCCTCCGAGTTCCGAGAGAGAGAGAGGTGAGAGTGGCAGTCGCCTTTCCGCCATCGAGTGAGGTCGAGGGAGAAGGCATGATCAGCCACCGATGTTGAGGGCAGCTCAGCCGAGTGCACAACCTCCAAGCCCGTTGCCTTTCGAGGTCATCACTAATGGAGTTTTTCCGAGCTCCATCTCTGGCGAATGTTCCTTTGATTTCCAGGCCAGTCTTCGTCAATTCTGATTCTCTTCTTCTTCTTCCTCTGCTCTTCTCAACCTCCTCTATGAGACTACTCCTTCTCATTGATTCCTCTTTTGTTCTCTTTGCAAGTTGACCCAAAATCATCGCCAGAACACCTATACCTTCAAATCCCTACAGTTTCTATTCTAGCCTTCATCTCTGATCACCTCCAGCCACATACAATAGCCGGAGTTCTAAGCTTAATCCATCACCTACAGAGCTTTTCCTGTTCACCATTCCTTTAACATCAATTCAAGGTTATACCTCGAGCCTTTTTGATTAACCTGCAGGTGCGTCGAGGAGTGTATCTACATTGTGAGATCGATTACGTGCTTATCATCAATCTGAATCGCGACAACCTGATCTTAATATCCATCAAATCGAACCGACATGAGCTTCTGGAGAATGACGCACCTTATCAAATCTCATTCGAGCATCTATCGATCGATCGTCTGAAGCCCCGTCTCCAGGAGATCAAATACCTGTGATTGGAGAAAGACGAACTTGGAGAGAAGCAACCCCGCACAGCCATGAACCGACACCGCAGATCAGCTTCTGCCGCCTCTTCGAACGATATGGAGATTTAATCATCGTGTAGTTTCGTGTAGAATCGAATTAGGGGAGAACACATAGGTGCACCCTAGAATGTACATTCACCCTTGGATAAGATTTGATCCAAGGGCGTATAACCCAGCCAAGTATTGATCCAGATCCAAAGCACCGCCTGCCGCTTAAGACCTCATGTGCGCAACACGTGAGGGAGACGATATTTTTGGGCGTTTCACATGTAATACCTTGTGGTTGTTGATTTCACATATAGATCCTCCACCGGCTTGAGTCATGTGGGTAACCACGTGTTTTTCTGGTGATTTTTCGGTGAGACCCTCAAAGCTTCTCGATATTTACACACAGGTCTAGCAGGAGGAGCAATCACGTGGCAGAGCATGCGATCCTGGAATATTTGCACAAAGACCCTATAACTTTCACAACTTTCACACGTGCCCCACAATTTCTAGGATATTACATCCATACCTCTAAAAACTCTATATATTACTATCATATACAAATTCCTACAGATAATTAATAAATAAAATCCAAAATATAATAAAATGCGTATAAATGTCGTATTTGAAACTATATACAATAATAAATAATATCTCGAAAAAAATAAAAATATAATCTATTATTATGTAAATCATTAAAAATAGCAAAAAAATAACAAACTTTAAAAATTATAAAAATATAAAAGTATCTTTAAAAATCTAATAAAAATTATATGTATTTTACATAATAAACCCAAAAATAAACAAAAATCAAATATTAAACCAATAAAATACAAACTCATTAAAACTTCAAAAAATCATAACTAAAAAAATAAAAATCATCTAAAAATGCAAAATATATAATTTTAAGGATAATTTCATCTACTTTATAATAAATAAAAATTACTTTGCTTCTATTTACTCTCTTAAAAATAAAAAATGCTCCATAGTTTTTCATAAAAATAAGCTTTCACCTTTAAAATAATTCAGAATTAAAAAATATTGAAAACCCTCTAAAAAATCATTAAACAGAAAAAACAAATAAAACATGAAAATAGTAAAACTTTAGTCAAAATAAAAATTGCAAAATATTTTCTAGTAATAAAAATTACAAGATTTTTAGAATAGAAAATATAAAATTCATTAAAAATTAAATAAAAATCCAGAAAAATATTTAAAACAAAATAAAAATCAGGAAACCTTAATATACCTTTGTTTCTATAGTTTAAACCTAGTTTTACAATAGTTTGCCTCCTTGAGTTCGACACTCCCGTGCTTAACCGCTATACACTTAATTTTAGGAGTATAAATAAGAAATAAAAAGATTAACTAAAAATTAATCTTTCCTGGTAGAACTCACCTGGTCGATACAACGATCGTGAAATCAAATTTCTTTCTCCTTTACAGGAGTAAAGAAACTGATCTGGTGGTTTTTCACTGATCGGATAGTCCTAGTTGGGTAGTGTTTCGCTTCGATTCAACGCTCCAGATTAGATCTGGAACTTGACGTTGATCGGACGGTGCGGAGAGGTGCTGTATGAATTGGCGAAGAACAATGGGCCAATAAGGTAAGAAATCTTGGTAGTGGGTGATGTCTATCAGTAGTCAGGCTAAGAACCCACCATAATTAAACAAGTGTTAAGGTCATTCACATTGCTGGCCACTTTGAGACAATCACCATGAGTTGATTATAACCATCTTCCGTTGGCAACAATGATCAATTGATCTAAATTCAAATCTTAAGATAGTAAAAAAAGGAACCCATTTACACATGAACTTGTGTTTCAAACCCTAACATTTAGTCCTTCCCAAAAGAAGAAAATGCTCCCCAATGAGGACATGAGCTTAGGAAGGGACATCTGATCTGACCCATGGGCTCCCCTCCCCACCTTTGTACCTCAAATATGTCTGTTGTCAAGAAAGGCTATCTAATGCGGAAGGATCCTTGTGGGTATGCCGTCCATCCCATATTTTCAAAGTAGCTAGCTTGGTCAATAATAATGACATGTACATAGATAGACAGATATACATATATATACAGGTAAAATCTGTATATATATAATATCATATATCAGAGACAGAGAAAACGAGCTGCACATCTTAGTTTAAACCCTCTTTTCTCTCTCTCTCTCTCTCTCTCTCAATAAATCTGCATGAAATGAGGGGAGAAAGGAATCAGAGACGATTAGATGGATGGATTGATCATATGACAAGTATATGGGGGTACGACGCTCGACACGTTTCCTGTCAGATTCCTCTCCTTCTCAAACCCTATCACACTCTGTAAATATTATACAGTATAATAATATTACGTGCAAAATAAATACACCAAAAAGGTCAGCAGGGAAGCAAAAAAACTGCAAAAGAAAGGTGACCCAGAAATCGATTCCCTCTCCTCCAAAGCAAGGAGGGACCCCTTCTTTTTATGGAGGAGCAGTCGTTAAGAGAAGGGGGTGCAAATATAGGACTATGACAAGGGGTGGGAGGAGGAAGAGAGGTGTGTGGTTGTGGGTTTTTAATGGGGGACATGTTGTGGTTTGGGCAAAGTCTAGTGAGGAAGGTGAGAGGGGGGCAAACATGCCATTGGATTTAACCATTTTGGTTGCCCTCCCTTTTTTAGGTAGAGGGAATTATCAGAAATCTAAAAGGGTAAAGGGTAAGTCCCCACCTCTTGCAAACAACATCACTGCACTGCACTGCACCCTCTTGCTTGCCTTTTTTAACCATCCACACCATTGTAAGTATTATCAATATATGGCTCAAAGTCCTCACTTGTGGAAATCACATGGATATAGATATACATGTGTGTAGGTTGGAGAGGAAGAGGAAAAGCCCCAAAACAAGAAAGGAAAGGGAGTGGGGTGGGGGTGAGGAAAAAAATACCCACTTGGATTTTCTCCATTTTTACAGTGGATATGGATTCTCTCTCAGTCCTTCACCAGCTATAGCACTCAAACTCCCCATATCTGTTTCTCTCTCTAGATTTGTCTTGCTGTCTTTGTCCCCTTCCCCTCTCTTTCACTCTAGCTACCCATATCAGCTTCTCGCTATATTATACCCTCATCCCACCACTCTTTCTCCTCATTCCAGTGCAAGCATCTGATCTCTCTTGTTCTACTGCTCTTGCTGTTGTTGTTATTGAGGTCGTGTGTGTTTGAGTGAGTGGCAGTGTCAAGGAAAGCACAGGTGTGGGGATGGGGAGGGGAAGGGTGGAGCTGAAGAGGATCGAGAACAAGATCAACAGACAGGTGACCTTCTCCAAGAGGAGGAATGGCCTCCTCAAGAAGGCCTATGAACTCTCCGTGCTCTGCGATGCCGAGGTTGCCCTCATCATCTTCTCCAGCCGCGGGAAGCTCTACGAGTTCGGCAGCGCTGGGTACGATCCACAACTGATTGGTTATATTTTATTCGATATCTTCGAGCTTTTCTCCATTTGCCCACCTCAGATTTTCCAGCTAGTTCGATTTTTTTAACTTAATTCTTAGTGATTAGTTGCACACATAATCACTGGATCTGGAAAGTTCTGATCTTTCTTTCTTTGACCCGCAAAGCCTTTATTTATATATGGTTAAGGTGCAACAAGAAGAGCAAAAAATCTGGGCTTTTTCATGCATACATACAGATTATAGGGTAACAGTTTCCATGGATTAGGGTTTTCCTGGTTGTTGTCTTGGGTTTTGTGCGGAAGGGGAGCTTCATGAAAGAGAGAAGAGTTGGAACAGCTAAAAAGGCTGTGGATGTTGTGGTCTTATTAAATAGGGCGAACCCTTCTCTCTCTCTTTTTCTATCTCTACTGTTACCTCTCTCTCTCTCTCTCTATCTATCTATCTAAATGGGTAGCGAGGGATCTTGGGATATATGGAGATTTTGAAGGCTTCTTCCGAAGATTTTAAGCTGAGAAGGAGACACCAAACTTAGAAAGGTAATGATTATCATATGTTTAAAGCTGAGGATTCTGGAGTACTCTACTTCTTCTTTCTTTTATTTTCTTCTTCTTTCTTCCTTAAACCGGTCCTTCTTTTATATCTTTTCTCTTTCACCATTTCTTGCTTCATGTTCTTAGGTATAGGTTTCTCAGTTCACCGCCGGAGATATCTTCTGCAGTTCTCTGTAGAAAGCATATATTTTTGCCCCAATTTCTGGGGTTCTTTGACCTCCATCTCACGTGAATCTAAAATTTGGAATCTTCAGATCTTAATAGCTACAGGTAGGAATATGGCAGATCAGAGCACGTTTATTTTGTCGTGTGATATATATGCATATGCATATGACTAGGGTTTCTATTTTTTACATATATTTGAGCAGAGTTCAAAAATGGGAGCTCAATAGTTTTACAGGATTATTCTTTTATGTTATAATCTAGGTTACACCGATCTTTCATATTTATTGAGTTGTGAATGCTTTTTGGGGGGTTTATCAATTTATAAACATTGGAAAATCCTATCTTGGAAGGATAAAACTTACCAAGTTTTATCTTGATGAGATAAACTGCAAATGATAATTAGAATGCTCAATGTCTACTATAGATCTCTAGGGTTTGTCATAGGCTATAGCCCTAGTATAAGTAGCAGGTGAGTGGTATGTTTTAATTTGACTTGAAATCGACAATAGCAGCATAAAAACTTAATTTTAAACAAAATAAATATAATGGAAAAAAGGAAATCCATGTCGATACATCTGATATAGTTGAAACATAATAGGAAAATCGTGCTTGAGTTTCTGCAGAGTTTACAAGAAAGATTGCCCTTGAAATCAAGAGGCTTTTATTACCATAAAAATGCGATTTATTTATAGTTAGATGCACACTATCTAATAACAAACCCAAAGAGGGAACATTATAGGTCATTTTTTCGCACGGCAAAAAAGGAAATAAATACTGCATATCTTACAACAGCCTTACAAAGAAAAGAAAATCCGAATATGATAAGATATTAGAATGGCTGACTAAAAACTTAAGGCGATGTGAATGTCATGCATTGCATATAAACTCCGAGATTTTCCAGATGATGGTCCTGTAATATGAGACAGATAACTACATTATCTTCTCTGAGATTCTTGCAAAGTAAATTGCACGAACAGCATCAGGAAAGAAGTATCAAGAATTTCAATAATGGAGGAATGTTTGTCATTTGAAAACGTTATATATTTAATCTAATAGAAGAATTTGGAATTATGATACGGGAATATATTTCAGAGTGCTGAGGGTTAAGAACTCAAGTATCTGCATAATTGATATTCGACGCCTCTTCCCGAGTCTATCATCATTTCACCTTCGAAAGTATTTCATTTGATCTGTTTCTGTACGCTGTATCATCATTGCTGTATTCATTACATTTCCAGTTACGATTTTCATATATTATCCTTTCTGAAGTTTATAAAGCTCCATAAAGGGAAAAGACTGTTGACAGTTCATAATAACCACTTGCAACCAGTTTTAGTTTTAATTGCATTCGATTTAACTAATATTAACCTCGAAGCCTCAAATCCGAATATTTAGATTGAGTAGTTATTAATTATGGAAAGTTGGATGCAGTAGGATCGATACTGTCCTAGTAATATATCTTCGAAGTCCAATCCACGGGTAGTTAAGTAGTGGTCATTCATCCAGAACTGGGGTTTTGATCTTACATTGATAGGATTTCAAGGTTTATGTATATGACAAGAAGAACTAAAAACAGACATTAATTATCTCCGCAGTAGACCCATCTGATCTTAATTAATGAGTTGCTCTACTACGTGGTAGTAAAGTGAACCTTCAAGGCACAAGTGATCGATTGTGTATTTAATTTCTTTAGTGTCATAAAATCTATGGAATCACGGAGGCACAATATATTCACACTCACTCATGATGACTTTAATTAAGCTAAGGTACATGAGTAGATGTTTGCTAACACTTTGTCAATGTTAACATATGTATAACATATAACACATGCCTAATTCACAAACTCTCGCTTCGGTAAGGTCTTCAAATCTGAATTATTTTATTGTCTGCTATCAATTTGTCATCAATATTGAACAAAAAAGAAATAAAGAAGTTATCATATATATGTCTAAAATAGAAACATACACCGTATTTTCCCCAACAAAATCATATGCACCAACTAATGAATAATTGAAATAATTTTATACATTTTCCGAGATGATTGCTTCAATTCAAAGAGAGATTTCAGATTAAGAAAACATGATATTCCTTTTGTAGTATTGCAAAACCTTTCAGGTTGGAACTCTGCAAGTTCACCATTTGTCTCACATCTAGTTACTTGCTCCAAGTCCACAACATTCATGGGAAAAATGCTAAAAGAATTCTTTTTTGAAAGGAAAAAAGGGTGCAGTATCGTAGAGGCAAGCACCCAAAAAAACTTTATATTCACTGGTTATAGCTCATAAATACAAAGACCAAGAATCCCGAAGGATTTTGGCATGTTGTACAACATTTCCCACATAAAAACTCTCTCCCCTAAAAAGTACCTTATTTCTCGCGATCCAAATCGCCCAGAGTGTTGCGGCCAGCAGAATCCTTACCACTGTTTGTTCATTATCTGACACCTCAACGGCATTCCAGAAGGACGGAAAGTTCTCCGTTGCAACCCCAATGAGAGATAGTTTCCTCCAGACCTCTTTCGACGTTGGGAACTTAAAGAATAGATGCTCAGTATCCTCCGCCTCCTCAGAGCGACGATGACACAACACATTTGAAACATTAAACAATCTGGCTCTCCGAGCACTGGTTAACAATCTCTGTCTGCCCAACAGCCACATGAAGATCTTGACCCGTCGTGGGATCTTCCATCTCCAAATATGTCGCAAAACTGGCATAACAATCCCTGGATCAAACACGACGGATGTGTAAAGAACTTTGTAAGCTTTCTTAACCAGGAACCGACCATCTGACCAAGCCCAGTAGTCACGCCCATCATCACCATCACCCCGGCATAGATGCATCGAAGAAGAGATTTGAGGAAGGACGCAACAGATCCCCCGCCAGAAATTCAAGGGCATAGACATTCGGTTAGGCCTCCAGAAGAGTGCATCAAAAACCCCATAGATTTTTCGCATCAGGGAGCAAAGGAGGTCAGACCCACTTCCCCAAATGCGAACCACCCACTTTGCTAGCAGTGCCCTGTTCATAGCATCAAGATCCAGGGCACCCAATCCACCATCTTCCTCCGAAAGAACCACAACATTCCATGCCACCAAGGGCACACCTTTGGACTCACCAGTTCCAGCCCAGAAGAAGCGGCGCATCAAAGACTCCGAACGCCTGCGAATCCCCATAGGAAGAAGCCTAGAAGGCATGAAGAAGACTGGGACGGCCGATAAAACCGCCTTCAAAAGGACCAGTCAACTCATTGAGAAGTTAAGGTCTTGCTAAAAGAATTCTTATGGAGCTGTGTACCAAAGAAAAATACATTTAACAATTCTGGGGTATAATTTACCCGGGATAACATGAGCACTAGTAGGATAAATGAATATTCAAATCCTGAATAATCACAAGGTTGTCCAAACCACAGCTATTCTGGTGTCATGTTATCCAATGCTGGTGAGAGGGAACGATCGATTGGGAAAAAAAACCTTCTACTTTGGTCCAAACTTTTTGAGTCAAGTCACCATTCAATGGCATGCATTAGTCCCTTTCCGAAATTGTCTTGTTAATATGCTTTGCAATTCGATTTTGTTATGGAGTACAATTGACTGTTTTGTTTTGGTGATACCTTCATATTTGCAAAACTCATTGAGATATGCAGAACAAAACTCCACCTTGTTCATTGTTCTCAACCTCTTGAACTTCTTGCCATACTACTTTATTATTGCCTTTCGCAGCCTGTAGTGTTTGAATCATTCATCCGTAGATTTAATAGCATATACTCAGACCTTCTAGAATAGTCCTCAATGAAGGGTATCTTATATCTCAGACAACCTTTGAAAAGAACTTGAGACAACCCTCGTAGATCAATGTAAATACAATCCATTGCACACCTGAACCTGTTTTCAGCAATGTATTCAGTGTTTGCCAGCAAAGAATACAATGCTCACAGATTCTACATTTTCCTTGGTATGACCATCAAGGATTCCTGTTCTAACAAGAATAATCTTGCTAAGATGTCCCAACATGAGAAGTTAAGGTCTGGGAAATATTTATTTGAAATAGTGGAAAGGGTTGTGGCATATGATACGTAAACTCATGGAAAGATAATTAGGTTCACCCTTCAGCTCTTACCAAACATAACAAGATGATCATCTTTGGCAACTGTCAAGAGACTATCTTCTGCAGCATATTGGCACCCTTTTATAAAGAGTATAAAGGGATATGAGAGTCTTCATCATATCTAAGGCATGACAAACACCTTCACTTCCATGATGCCTAATCCTACAATTCTAGAGTGTGAATTTGTACTCATAATGATAAATACTCCATGATGACTTCCCATTTCATCATCTTTATTCTTTCATATTGGTCTTAAATACCTAACTAAATAGATGTAAATATCATTAATTTGTACAAAATAATACTCATAAATTGACATAAATAATGTGTGAATAGATGTATTTAATTCTAAAAGAATAAACGAAATAAAAGGAAAAAGAAATGAAGTGTCAAAGACATTGAATGACCCTAACCCTGAAACCAAGTCAACATGATGACTTGGCTGACAAGGGATAAAGTAGGGTGAGATAGAGCAGACTAATTATACAGAAACACCTAAAAATTTATTTACCAATAAATAATCTTTTGGGCTCTATTTTATTTTTCTTTTTAAATACATGATGACACGCCTGACAATCGGGTTAAGTATGTAAATAAAAATGGTCGTTGTGACCCAAATCACCAAGCGCGGTCAATCGAGAAAAATGATAAAACCACTCGGAAATGATAGAAATCAATGAAGAAATGTAAGCGGTCTTTCGCTATTCTTTTTACCTGGTATAGCGACCAGGGTCGAACACAAGGAGCACGATTTAAAACTCTATAGTCAGATTTCAGAAAATGATTTTTTAGTGGTTTTTTATTTTTATTTTTTTTATATTTTTAAAAGAAGAACAAACGAAGAAAAGTGATGAAACAAAACACACAATCTTTTTGTATTTTTCAAAATAATTAAAAATGTACAGAAAACTCCAAAGAAAATATTTTTGTGTTTTATAAAAGAAAGATAAACAAAAAGTGGTTTGAAATTAAAAGACAACAAGACGCAACTACAATACTTTTTTTTTGGAAATTTTTTTTAGACTAATTTTCGAATTTTTATGAATTTTCAAAGTTCCAATAATGAAAAAGATATTTTTTTTATTTTTTTTAAATATATTAAAAGTCAACGAAAAGGTATAAAAATTTTATACAATGATGAGGCACATAACAGGAATATTCACAAATTTTTACAAAAATATTCAGATCAATAAAAACATTGATTTAATCACAAAGGGCATGCAAAGTTATTGTCTGAAGAATATGGACTTAGTTGCAAATAGTTAAAGTTTTAGCATGAAATAAGAGCAGAAGTAAAAGAAGGAAAGGATCTTGCAATTTACCCACTAAAAGCATGCACAGCACATGTTCAAGTTGGAGGCAGTGGCTGATTTAAAATTCCAGAAAGCTTCAGGGGGCTTTGACGTAAATTTTCCAAATATTTTAATCTACCCTCTCTTTAGGGTTTCTTTTCATTTCTTCTTCGAATCTTTTTCCACAAGTAAGAGGGACACAAGGGGGCCGCCGCCCACACTGAAGATGGCGCCTGGGTGGAGGACGCGGCGAGGCGCCAGTGGACGGCGGAAGGTGGAACGCGGCTACACTGGGGCCGCTCGTCGCACGAGGAAGAGTGGCGTCGGGTTGGAGCGGGGCTACCGCGGGGTCGACGGGAGGCGGAGCCGCGCGCGTGGCGGGTTGCGCGCGGAGGATGGAGGTTGAAGGTGGACGCGGGGCGCTCACCACACGGAGGAGGTGGCGCGCGTCGGCCTGGAGCAGTGAGAACGGCGGGCGGCGCGTGCCACGTGGGGTCGCGGCGGCACGGCTTGGGTTCTGGGCGGACGTGGAGGTCGGCGAGGAGGAGTGCCGCCCGCTCGAGGGTGGAGATCTGGGGAGCGCGCGCTGTTGCGTGCGGTAGCTGCTAGCAGAGGGTCCAGGCGCGGGGGAGAGGTGCTGACCTCTGCCGCTGGAGGAGGCGGTAGCGCGGCGGGATGGCAGCGCGAAGGACGGCGGGGCCGCCGCTGGGCTGAAGGGTGGCGCCGCCGTGCAGCGGCTTCAGGAGGAAATGGAGGCGGCGGGGGTGCTGGCGGTGCCGCCCCCTGCTGCTGCTATCTCTTTTTTTTGTTATGTAAAATTTTTTATTTGTTGTTATTTTATGTACCCTGCAGGAGAGGTTAAGAAAAGCATTTTTTTGAATTTTTTTGATTTTTTTAACAGCGAATGCAAATAGAAGCTAAAAGGATTTTGTTTTTATAATTTTAATTTTTTTAATGTTTTCCTGTCTATGTATATTATTATTATTATTTATGCACAAATATAGGAACCGTGAATGAAAATGGATCTTAGCGATATGAAAGATAGATCCGTTGCTCCGATCACCATGCGTGATCGGAGATGGAAGATCGTGCGAGGTAGAAATCGAATATGTAGGGGTTGAGATGTGAGATGAGAGATCGGTGTTGGGCGGAAAATATTTTATGGAAATTTTTGTTGATCTTTAAATTCCTAAAAACTAACCAAGTGGATACCTAAAATTACACCTATGATTTACCTACGAATGATGACGAGAAGAAAAATTGGGATCTCACCTTGGGGTCGGAAATGCTATTGTGGCCTCGACGAGAACCAATACGCTGTCACCGGACGGCTCGGAGGCTAAGCACTCTTCTTCGACGAGTATCTTCTCGGAGATCGGGCTCCTCTCTCCAAAGATTGATCAAGTGTGAATGAAGGAGCAGGAGCCCATTAAAAAGAGAAGAAAATCAAAAATGGAAGATATTCACAAATGAGGAAAGTGTTTATTGGTTAATTAAATAAAATAATTGAATAAATAAAATAAATAATTAATTAAAAACGAATTTCGTAATTAATTAAGATAAATAAATTAAATAATTCCCAAAAATCAATTAACCACCTTAATGGTGGCTATTTAAGGCACAAAATCAAATCTTCACATAAAAGGTAAGTTATCAAATCAAATGAATTCAAATAAATCCAATAAATTAAATAATTACATATGATTTTCGTAATTAAATAAATTAAATTAATTAATGTGAGATAATTAATTTTTTTGGTAATTTTTATTTAGGGAAATTAATTGTATACATATATTATATACATATAATATAATGTACATAGGTGCAAATAAGGAAATAATTTTTATAAAGGATTTTTTTAATTTTTAATTTTTTAATTTTTTAATAATTTTTTAATGAAAACAATATTTACAATATATATTATGTATAAAAATAAATATAAATAAATATGTTCATCAAATATATAGGAAAACTGCACAAAACACCCCAGAAAACCGCCTTTTTAACCGTAACTCCAAAATCAATGAAACCACAGCCATTTGAAAGATAATTTAATTTATAGTATGATGGAAGTGAGTTTGGTTCAATTTGAGCTTGTGTGGAGCCGGAATTGATGTTTCAATTATCACTTTGTGGCTTTTTCTGGGTGTAATTATTTGCAATATATACAATATTTTATTTTACAAATATTTTTATTATTTACAACACAATTTTATTTACAACTTTTATTTACGAAAATAATTAGTTTGAGGTCACATTATGTACAGATAAAATAATGTAAGTTTTGTATAAATATACATGAAAAATATTTACAAGATATTTTTGATTTTTCTGACAAACGACCCTATCTCCCCCTAATTTATTCCTGGTCGATCAGGTCAAGTCTTGACCTTCTCTCGGGGTTTGGGTCAGTCTGTATTTATTGCATAACTACATCCTTTATTTTTCTTTTCTTTTTCTTTTCTTCTTTATTCTTTTATTTATGTACAAAAAGTGTTAAAAATGCAATTTTAACAAATGCATGCAAAATGGTAAAATTATGAAATTAATGGGTATTTACATGTGTTTGACTAAGAAAATGAAGCTAAAAAAAAGAATAAAGGCGATGAATCGTGGATTCATCATTCCCCTGTACTTTACCTTTGCTAGTCCCTTAGCAAACACTTATTTGAAAAATAAGTGAAAACAAAAATAAAGAAAAGAAAAAGGAAAGAAGTTATAATAATGTTGACTTTTAAGCTTATCTTCATAAAAATGTAGTCTGGAGCTCTGTCGGGCCTTTGGATTATTAGTGTGTCGGAACCTTAATGGGATGTGGATTTAAAACCTAACATCCTCTAAGTTCCACAAGACTCCTATTCAAGTCTACTCAACAGTCAGATCAGAACAAGTCTACATACACAAATTCTTAGGACTATGAAATCTTACTTGTACGGTGTAAGTGAATATAGCTCCTCATCTCAGAAGTAACAAAGAAACAGCCTCTATCAACAAGGTAACTCTAATCCCCCGGTCTAGCAACTCTTTCCTCGAGAAGCGGGGTATTCCCTTCTAAGTTCAAGTGCAACCGGCTCAGGAAGAGGGGGAATAAGAGGTATAGAATTTTGGGAGCTCAACCAGTGTAGCTAAGTCTCCCGCTGCAAGCTTCATGAGATGGAATCCATGAGTCTTTAAGCTTTTGCTTATTTGCACTATATACATACTCCGGTGGGATTATCATTTTCTATCAGACCCACCACTTTTTTGGAGTTCTTTTTGCTTTTTGCTTTTTTTTTCAAGTGCATCTGTACAACATATCTACATGGTGCAGCATATATACAAGAAATTTTCCTCTTGAGCCAGTAGACTATCCCTCTTTTGAAGCTTTATTGCAACCCACAACTTCTGTCTTTAGACTTCATCACCACTAGACCAAGTTGAGACGCACTTCCTTCACTAGAAGAAGAAGAGAGGTTCCGCCTAGAAGTACTACCCTCATATGCTACCCCAAGCCAAAGGAAACTGCCTCCTCACCACCTCCTCCATGAAGAGCTACGTGTAAAGTGCATTGTCCAAGGTAAGCCACGGTCTGAAAGAATCATGCGTGTGTTGTTAAATATTCTACTTAGACTCATCAAGATGACACGTGAACATAGTCGTGTGGACCCAAAGAATTAAGTCACTAGGACCTGAAAAGTCTTAACTCCACATCTTATAAGGTTCCTCTGAAATTAAATGGATTAAGGTCCAACTAAGCTCCATTCTTCAAATTTATTCAGACTTAGTTTAATTATCAAGACTATCCTGAAAAATGCACATGTCAATGCAAGAAAATATGTACAATGCGAAGAAAAATAAAAATTTTTTTGTGAAACAATTTTCAAAATTTTGAAATTTTTATGGATTTTTGAAAAATAATGCACATGCAAAAGTTTTTTTTTTGCAAATAGTTAGTAATATATACAAATATATACAAGATTCTTTTTCTTTTTTTAAGTTTTTTTGTTTTTAATAAGGGTTAGAGAAGATACATATTTGCATAAAAGTGAGTTGATTATTTTACAAGAATCATGATGCAAGAATTTACAAATTGAGTAATTTATACAAGTATATACAGAGTTGATTTTTTTAATTCATTTTTTACAAGTTTTTATTATTATTATTATTTTTTGTTTTTTTAAGTATTTACACAGTGTTTTAGCCATAAAAAAATAATATGAAAATACGAGTTATGGCTAAAGTATATATACCATATATACGACACCCCCCTATACATAGCTCGAACTATGTCCTCATAGTGATCAAAGAGCTGGAAAGAAAGACATAACTCGTGCCGCGTATAGAAAAGTGAAAAGAATAGTACACTACAACGACGAATGAAAGAATAAAATCAATATAAGTCGGTGATCCCCCTATACTTAGGATCAAGTAATCCTAAGTATAGCAGACTGTACACAAAGGGAAAACCGAAGAGATGAATATACAGAGTCTACCTCCCCTATACTTAGGGTAAAATATCCCTAAGTATAGGCAGCAAAACAGAGTTAAAAAGAATCAAAAGAATAATCAAACGTCTGACATCCCCCTATACTTAGGGTAAAGTACACCCTAAGTATAGCATAATCATAAGATGGAAATGGGGTGTTCAGACAAAAGAGTGTGTGATATGGACATCTGGATCTATACAATTGCGAGAGAAAGTGAAAATCAGGCATGAGATGCAAATGATGTGAGTCAAAGACTACATCTCATGCAAAATGAATCGGGGCAACATCGACGATCAGCGGTTCATGATCTAGATATGGCTTCAGGCGCTGACCGTTAACTCGGAAGGTGGATTCAGATGACATCTCAGATATATCAATGCTGCCATTGTCGTGCACCTTCCGGACCAAGTATGGTCCCTTCCATTTGCTCTGCAACTTCCCTGGAAATAGCTTTAGCCTTGCATCGAATAACCATACTTTCTGATTCGGTTCAAACTGCTTATGGCTGATGTGAGAATCATGCCATATCTTTACTCGTTCCTTATATTATAGGCTACTCGAGAATGCTGTATCTCTAAGTTCCTCCAGGGCTGCCAATTCTGCCTTTCTCTGATCTCCTACACTCTCTGGATCCAAAAATATCTCAGTAACAGCCCATAACGACTTATGCTTTAGCTCAACTGATAAGTGGCATGGCTTGCCATAAACGAGTCGGAATGGAGATGTACCCAATGGAGTCTTGAAGGATGTCCTATATGCCCACAAAACCGAGTCCAAAAGCTGTGACCAATCCTTTCGGTCTGGGCGGACTACCTTCTGCAATATAGTCTTAATCTCCCTGTTAGAAACCTCAGCAAGACCATTCGTCTGTGGATGATAAGGAGTGGCAACTCTATGATCTATGCTGAACTCGTTAGCAAGGGCCCTTACCTTGTCATTGATAAAATGAGTCCCCCCGTCTGATATCAACACTCTAGGTACCCCGAACCGTGAAATGATATTTTTCCTCAAGAATTTGCAAACGGTATTAGCATATGCGGTTCGGGCGGGGATGGCCTCAACCCAACGACTCACATAATCTACAGCAAGCAAGATATACTCAAATCCCTGACTCTTAGGAAATGGACCCATGAAATCGATGCCCCATGCGTCAAAAACCTCACAGAAATGAATGGGCTGCATCGGCATCATATCTCTCTGTCCACAAATGCCCATTTTCTGACAGTCAGTACACCTCTTCACGAATTCATCTGAATCCTTGAAGAGGGTAGGCCACCAAAGGCCGGATTGAAGCACCTTCTGTGCTGTCCGTCTCCCAGAATGATGTCCTCCTGCCTCAAGCTTGTGGCAATAGGTGAGGACACTATGTTGCTCTTCTTGAGGAATACACCGTCTCCAGATGCTATCCCCTCCTTCATGATAAAGAGTGGAATTCTCCCAATGGTACGACTTGGCTTTTGCAAGAAAGGTCTCAAGTCGCTGTCTGGGCCAATCTTGTGGGACCTTCTTCGTGACAAGGTAATTCACAATATCAGCGTACCATGGAAGTGAGGTGATTGCAAGGATCGCCTCATCTGGAAAAGTCTCTGTAATAGGTGTAATCTGATCCGAATCCTCAAGGTTCTCTAAACGGGAGAGGTGATCCGCCACAACATTTTTAACTCCAGGTTTATCCTTAATCTCTATATCAAACTCCTGGAGTAGAAGGATCCATCTGGTCAATCTGGCTTTGGCATCCTTCTTTGCCATTAAGTATCGGATGGCGGTGTGGTCAGTATAGATAGTCACTTTAGATCCAAGAATGTAAGATCGAAACTTATCCAAGGCAAAGACTACAGCTAGCATCTCTTTCTCTGTGACTGTGTAATTCCGCTGAGCGGCATCCATTGTTCGGCTAGCGTAGTGAATGGCAAAAGGCGCTCCATCTCTCCTCTGTCCTAGCACAGCCCCTATGGCAAAATCAGAAGCATCCGTCATGATCTCGAATGGGAGAGACCAATCAGGCGGCTGAAGGACAGGAGCCTGACAACTAGATTCTTGAGAGTCTCAAATGATGCAAGACACTTATCATCTACAAGGAACTCAGTGTCTTTTGTCAACAAATCTGTGAGCGGTCGGGCAATTTTGTTGAAGTTCTGTATGAACCGTCGGTAAAAACCGACATGCCCCAGAAAAGACAGCAACTGTCGTATATTGGACAGTGGATTGAGCTTCTTGATGATATCCACCTTGGCCGGGTCGACCTCCATGCCCCTGTTGGAGATGATGTGGCCAAGGACCGTCCCCTGAGTCACCATGAAGTGACTCTTCTCCCAAGACAAGACTAAGTTGACCTCAATGCAGCGCTGAAGTACTCGGTCTAGGTAATCAAGACATGCATCAAAACTGTACCATAAATCGAGAAATCATTCATGAAGACTTCTAAAAATTCACCAACCATGTCCGAGAAAATAGAGAGCATGCACCTCTGGAATGTAGCCGGGGCATTACATAATCCAAAGGGCATCCGTCGAAAAGCATACATCCCAAACGGACAGGTGAACGTTGTTTTCTCTTGGTCTTCAGGCGCTATGGCCACTTGATTGTATCCCGAATACCCATCCAGAAAGCAGTAGTAACTCTTCCCAGCTAATCTCTCAATGATCTGATCTATGAATGGTAGCGGGAAGTGGTCCTTCTTGGTGGCCTGATTCAATCGTCTGTAGTCCACACAGACCCTCCAAGAAGTGGGTACTCGGGTGGCTATCTCCTCTCCAGACTCATTCACAACTGTGGTGATACCAGTCTTCTTGGGTACCACATGCAATGGACTAACCCACTTAGAGTCAGAGATGGGGTAGATAAAATCGGTGCTCCACCACTTAGATATTTCCTTCATAACCACTTCTCGAAGATTCGGGTTCAGCCTTCGTTGGAACTCACGCGAGGGCTTGGCATCTTCTTCGAGATAAATGTGGTGGGAGCACAGGGCCGGACTTATCCCCTGGAGATCAGCCACACTCCATCCAATTGCCTTGCGGTTTCTTTCAAGAACCTCCATCAGACGAGATTCTTGGTCTTCAGTCAAATCTGCTGAGATAATGACTGGGAACATATCTGGCTCTCCTGCAAGGAATCTATACTTCATGCTCTACGGTAAGGTCTTCAATTCTGGACAAGTGGGAGCTGGTAAATCTGGTTTCTGAAATGTCTGAGTGAATGCTACCAGATCTGTGTGTGAGAACTCTCGTAATGGTAAATCCGACGAAGATGGCTCTGCTGGTATATCTGTCAGCTGTCCTGGCTCACTCTCCGTCCTAGCTGTCGGCTCTGCAGGCACCAGACACGGTAAATATTCATCGAACTCCTGCCAATCAAAGTTGGTGTCTGTGTTTGAGGAATCTGAATCTGAAGCGCATGAGATAAAATCGTCTTCGCTATCCTGATCATGGTAATCAGCCTCTACTGTATCATGTGCCATGAGTGTGCTCTCCGAACTCTCATCTGCCACGATATGTGAATCTTCACTATCTGAGGATGTGACAAGAGCTCGTGATGCGGGATCTGCCCAAACTGCTTCGTCGTCTGTAATCACAAAGTCACACTCATGGTGGATGTCTAGCTCTACATCTGTCATTCGCTCTGAGTCATTCATTTGATCTGAGCACTCTGAATCTTTAGATCGTGTCTCCTCGATCGTCTCTATTTGTACACTTTCGCCCTCGATGCGAAAGTATACCTTCCCACTATCATGGTCGGTTACCGCCTTGGCTGTGGCCAAGAATGGTCTTCCTAAAATGATGGGGGCATCGATCACACGTTCAGGGATCTCCATGTCCAATACAACAAAGTCCACGGGGAATTTCAGGCCCTGAATTGTGACGACAACGTCCTTAAGTAACCCCTTTGGCCTCTTTACAGATCTATCAGCAAACTGAAGGATCGTCCTGCTCTGTCTAAGAGGGCCAAACTCGAATCGATCGAGTAAGGCAGCCGGAAGGAGGTTAATCGAAGAACCGCTGTCCAAAAGAGTACGATCAAATTGCTGCTCATGAATGTGGCATCTGACATATGGAGCTCCTGCATCAGGTTTCTTGGCTGGCAATTTATTTTGTATAGCGAAGCAGGTGTCACGTGTCAGCACATGGATTTCTGCATTCCTCTTCTTCCTACGTACAGTGGTCTTCTCTCTCAAGTGCTTCTGGAAGAGAGGGATGTGCTCTAATGCCTCCTGTAGAGTCAGCTGGATATGGAATCTGTCAATCATCTGTTGGCTGAACTCTAACTGTTGTGAATTTTTTGGATTTTTCATTTTCTTCCCTTGCCCTAAGCGGAGTGCCTGAGGGAAAGGGATAGCTGGACTCTCCTCAGATAGAGGGTCAGGAAGAGGTTCCTGTTGCTGGGAAGGACTGGAATCCATACAAGAGTGATCATGCAACACATATGGACTCTGAGTAGATAAAGAAACCTTTCCTTTATTCATTTTTTTGTTATTTTTGATAATGTCCTGAGAGACATAGGTATGAGGCAACACAACAGGACTAGAAATGGTGGCATCAGCACCACCCACGGCATCTGTCTTTGCGGCATCAGCACCGCGCTCTGGCTCAGCATCACATCTAATAGTGGCATCAGTACCACTAACTGCATCTGGAGAAATGACGGCATCAGTACCGTCGACTGGATCATCATCCTTGGTGGCGTCAGCACTACCGTCATCAACATCATCAGCGGCATCAGCACCGCTATCCGCCTCGTCTGACGCTCTCGAATCATCAATGGGCTATCGTTCAGACGAGGCGCCGCCGGCTGGCCTTCTACCGCTCCTAAGTTTTACAAAATCAGCATCAAATATGGGGGAAGAAATATCATTCAAAATATCACTAGGAGTGGCGGCCTCTGTAAACTGTACCTGCTCAGACTTCCTCTTCAGATTGTTCGGGTTAGGTTCAATCTGAACGGGTATGGCAGCTTTTCCCTTGATTATCTCCCTCATTTCCTGCCGGAACTCATCCATCTCTCGCCGGAAGGACGCCTGCTGGTCAGTGAGTAAGCGGGCGAGGTCATTGATGAATCCACATTTCATCATCTTTATTCTATCATTTTGGCACCAAAAACCCTAGCAAATACCTGTAAATAGCCTTTATTTCATCATATTAGCATCCATGCATGAGCATCTAATTAGTGTATAAATTATTGTAATTAAAGCCAAAATTATAAAATAAATAAAGAAAATAAAAAGAATAAAATATTGTAAATATTTTATGACTCAAAACCCCCGAGACCTAGGTATCCTGATGAATAGGTCGACAAGGAATAAAGTAGGGGGAGATAAGGGCCAAATACCTATATTTATTAATTCATTCTTTATTCAGTTTGGGACCTATTTTTGGTTCTACTTTTTATACATCAAATAAAGAAACTTTGTGCATGAAAGTTGTAGATAATTTAATGTAGAACAACACAAAATTGATTTCACTAAAAAATAATGTACAGATAAAAAGTTATGGTCGGAATAAAATTCTAAAATGCCAACTTCCCAGACCCATATCTCATAAATAAAAACTCCGAATGCAGCATACTCACCTTTAATTGTATATAGAATAAAATAATCTATCCAATGGTGGTGGTTTCGCATTTGGCGGGGCTACGGTTTGGAAGTTGAGTTTTGGACCCCTATTGTATACTTGTACATATTAAAATATTCAATTTATTATTTATTTATTATTTTTATAATTTTACATTTTTATAATATTGTAAATATTACTTATAATAAGTGTGAATATTAAAATCAGAATGAAAATGTAAATAAAATTCAAAATAAAATACATGTATGTATAATACATAGGTATTATACCTATACTTATATCTATACAAAATATACCTCTATTTTATTAAATGTACAAAGCATATCAGAAAAATAAAATAAAAATATTTGTATGTATATAAAAGTATGTTATAATTTTAGAAAATAACAAATAAAATAATAAAATCAAAATACACAAAATAAAAATAAAATACTAAAATATATAGATATTATACCTATATGGGGTATAAATGCAAACTTGTAAAAATATAATTCATAAAAATAATTAAAAATCATAATAAAATACTACATAAAATAACGAATATTTTTTATTTTATAATCATAATTTAATTCGACTTATTTCAATTTTTAAATGAATTGATAAAACATTTTTTTTAAATCTTTTCCCTGGTTGGTCCACGTGGACCAACCAGGAGCCCCCGACTGTTGACCGGTGGGTCAACAGTCCGTCCTTGCCCCTTAGGTCTGCGAATGGCCTCGTTTTTCGCCCACTTTCCCCCTTTTTCCGAGGCCACGCCATGCGTCCTTTGCCGCCGCTTCCTTCTTGAGAATTGTTCACTGTTCATCCATCTCCATCGCCGACCTCCTAGATTCACCCAGATCTGCTCATCTCGCCCGTGACTTCATCTCGAAAACGCGCGTCCAACCCTCTTCAAATACGAACCCCTCACTTCCACCCTTGGTTGGACTGCCTTCGGACCACCCCTCTCCACCTTCCTGCGCTCCAGAGCTTCCTGGAGGTGACAGCTCCAGCTCCAAGCCTTCAGCCGAGGTGATCGAGGTCGGAGGAGCTCCCAAAACCTCCGCCAAACGCTGATGTCGAGGTACCCTTCTTCCTCTGGCTCCGGCCATTGAGGGCTTCGCCCCGCCTTTTTATTTACGCCATCTTGTTCCTGTCAGCTTAAGCATGAAAAACCCTAAAAAAAATCTGAAGTTTCATCGATCCTCTCGCCCAATCGAGCACCTTGGCCGGAGTGCACCTCCGGCCGTGCACCCCCATCTCGCTCCACGCATCCCCGCGACCATCCAAGGGTCCAGGCAGTTTGCCCTGGACCCTTTGACCAATTTTTGCAGGTCAAAGCTGAAGTGACGACATCTGGAGCTCGAGTTTTGAGCTCGCCGGAGCCCAACGACGCCTCACAGCTCCGCCAGGCCCCAGCGAGCACCACGGCCACCGCCGTGGCCTTTTGACGACTCTAGGAGATAGAGGAGGACCTGAGGAGGCCTCACCCCGATTTTGAAGCTCAAAAGTCACCAGAGCCGGCCGGAGGAGCTCGGAGAACTTCGCCCAGCCGGAGCTCCGCCGTGTTCTTCCAGCCATCTTCGCCACCGTTGGATCAGGGCGTCCCCTCCAGATCAAGCAGCAGCCGTCCGATCTCCAGCGTTCTCCATCATCAGATCACCTATGGAGATCTAATTGCCGCCATCCACGCGAAGCGTCATCGGCCGTTCATCAAGCGCCACGTGTCTAAGTGGCTCCTTCATCGCCGTTGGATCGCGCGTCGAGGGTATTTTGCATCTTCACCCTCGCGCCTTTTGTATTTATTATTTAGTATTTAAACTTTCGTCTATAGCGTAAAAACTTGGGTTATTTGCACAAAGACCCCCGAACTTTCAATATTTGCATCCAGGTCCTTCGCCACGTCACCTCACGTGCCCAGTACACGTGAGGTGTGGGCATTTTGCAGAGGGGCCCTCGGTCTTTGTTGTATTTTGTTTTAGTACCAAAACTTTAATTTCACGTGTTATATTTTTGGATATTTTGCATGTAAACCCCCAGGGCTTTGGAAATCACAACTTAGTCCTCGCCAGGCGCGTGCAAGTCACGCGCCCTGGTGGGAAAATTGCTAGGGCACCCAGGCGGGTTTTGTAATTGTGTTTTAGTGCTATAAATCGAATATTCAGTTCAATTTTTTGTGGAAAATTGCATGTACGGCCCTGGATGTTTGAGAAATTACATATATACCCCTGCCAGGCCTGTTAATGATTGGATGCTTGTTCTAAATATTTAACCTATCATTTTAAGTCCAAAAATTCCACAAAAATAGGGTTAAGCTCCTGGATACGTGTACTTTGACGCTATCAATTTAGTTTTTGATTTTATTTTATTCTTATATTTATTAAAAATCAAAAACTTTCTTTTCGTGCATTGTTCTGTTTAGAAAATACCAAAAAAATAGTAAAATAACTCTAAAAATTCCAAAAAAAATTACCTAGTATCTATTTTATCCTATTTTAGTGTCAGTCCAAAAACCACTAAAAATCTCAAAAGAAAAACCTTAAAAATTCGAAAAGACTCAAAAACTTCAAAAAATTCTAAAAATCAAGGAAAACTCCAAAAAATACAAACTCAGCTCCTGTTTGTTGTATATTTCAGTAGCTTTATGTGAAAATTAGTATGAAAAATTTTGAGTACTGGTTGATAATTTTAATTCTCATTTTACTCACAGCCAGAACATATTTCACTGTTTTGCCTTGTTTTGCTATTTAAAAATATCAAAAACACCTTGAAAAATCCCCAAAAATCACAAAAACAGTAGAAAACCACAAAAATACCAAAAAGATTTTATTTTTGAATTTTTGGACATTTTAACACATTTTTATAAATACTTTATCTTGTCTTTTATTACCTTATCTTTAAATTCCAATATTGAAAAAGAAATAAAAAAAGAAATAAAAATATAAAATATAAAAATCAGAAAATTAAAAATCAAAATACAAAATTAAAAAAAAATTAAAAATTAAATAAAAATTTAAAAATTTAAAAACCCACAAAAACTTCATTGTTTGCTTGCTTAGTGTAGACACACACACACACACTTGTGCACATTTTTGTGAATTACCCTGTTTGCTCACTGTGTTCGAACTCTCTGCATACTTGTCACTATACACATTTTGTGCAGAGTTAAAAATAAATCTGACTCCACACTTGTTTTTCATTGTTTGATACTTAATTGTGGGTTCATTGTTGATTAATTACATTTTATTGTGGGTCGCCACAGCAACGTATTTAGACTCTCGATAAAGTGTGGTTATCAGTCATCAAGGGCCGGATTCTCATAGACAGGTGCATGAGAACCAGATGGGTTCCCTCGCTGGAATTGAGGGGGAGGCTGAGAGTACTGTTGAGGCTGTTGTTGCTGCCTCCACTGCTATCCTTGTTGGTAAGGACGAGGACCCTGCTGGAAGTGCTGCTGTGGCTGGGAGTAATGGGGCTGCTACTGCTGGCTGCTCTGTCCACCCTGAGCTGGAGGCTGCTGCTGGGACGCGGTACCTCCATTGGACCACCTGAATCCAGGATGATCCCGGCGTATCCCGGGCTGCTGCCGGTCATACCAAATCCCGTTGACTTCCATCAACGGCTCCTGCTCGTATGTAAAAGGGGGAAGAACTGCCAGTGGCTGATCCGGCTGATACATCACCATCTGAGTGTCCTGAGATGGTGGCGGCTGAGAGTAATGCTGCTGCAACTGCTGAACTGGCTCTGCCTGAACGTGGTGAACCTGGTGGTATTGGGCAGAGTGCTGGGAAGAGCGGTTGCTGGTGGGATCAGCTCGTGACCTGAAACGAGGCTGAGAAGCCTCTTGTGCCTCCTGGAGACACAAGATGTGGGTCTTCAGGTCACTAAGAGTCTGTGCCAATTGATCTATCTGTGTCATGCCTTGGCACTGCTTCTTTTCTATTATTTCAATACGGTCCAACTTCTCACTGATAATACCCATGTCAGCAGCTGAAGATTCTGCCTGGGCTGCTGCTGCTGACGAAGAAATGGGTGGACCCACATCAACCCGTGATATCTATGATAGGACACGGCATGGGGTTGGGGTTTCCCTTGAGCATAGAGCCTAGTCTGGGACATCACTGAGTAGTTTTCAGCCATCTCCTCATAGATAGCCCAGACTTGGTCTTCGTCCTTGGCGAAGTAGGAACCCCCACAAGAAGCGTTGACAAGCCCCTGCAGCTCCGGTGTCAGCCCACAAAAGAAGCTCTGGACGAGATTGGGCTTGGATATGTCATGGTGTGGACACCGGTCAATGAGCTCACGGAATCGATCCCACGCTTCATTAAACTGTTCATTAGGGATCATGGAGAAGTTGTTGATCAGAGCTCGTGCTGCGTTGGTCCGGCCGAGTGGGTAGTACTTGTTTAAGTACTCGGTCCGGAGCTGCTCCCAAGTGGTAACAAATCTCCCCAAATGCTTCAGCCAATTGGCTGCTCTGTCGGCCAGGGAGAAAGGGAACGCTATCATCTTGATAGTGTCCTCGTCCACATATCTGTCGTGGACAGTGCTGCAGATCATCTCAAACTCCTGCAGGTGTAGATGCGGCTCTTCGGTGGCTAGCCCATGAAATTTGGGCAAAAGCTGAATGGTCTGGGGGGGAAGCTTGAAATCACCCAGGATCTCAGGGAGCTGAATCCATCGATGGGTCAAAGTTGCAGCCGGGTTGTGTAACTGCCTCATCGGTCGTGGCTGCCTAGCTTGCTCCGGTTGGTCCTCCGGGTTTCCGTCTGATCCTCCTCCAAACTCTGGAATCTCTCCACCACCTCCTCGGTTATTCTCTCCTCTGTCAGCTCGCATCTGTGCAAATTCCTGACGAACCTCTGCCATGAATGCTCCTTGATCTCGAATCTGTCGCTGCATCGTCTCTAAGGAGGCTAACAAGGTGTTGTTGATGGCGCCCTGATCTAGAACATAAGTGGTACTCTGGGGTTGTCCATCGGTTCGTCCATCACTGCTGGCCATGTTGTGGGTCTCTGCAAAGGCAAAAGACCCAGGCTTAGGTGCCGTCAAGTTAACAAATAACTGTGTCGTTCTCTGCACAGGTATCTCAGGACTGGTGGAAGAAGGGTGGTCGAGGGGGGACAGGGTGGTAGTGAACTCAGGTTCGGAGAGCGGGTTTTGGCTCTCCGAAACCGCCCTAGATGAATGGGGAGGAGTGCTTGATAGCGGTGCTGCCAGAGGTAACCTAAGGGATCTCCTTCCCATCATCGTGATGTGGGGATGATCGTGGATGAGATCTGGTAAGCAAACAAGATGAGAAGTCAAACCCCAATTTCACCTACTCAACACGAGCTGATGACCGTAAAGGATCGATCGTTAATCTTGTCTATTTTAAGTTAGGTGATAAAACAATCTTGCAGAGCGATTAAGCGAGCTGTTAGGAACCCGATGCTCCCAAGAGACTGGCCCAATCCCAAAGCTAGATCTTTCCCAGCCAGTACAAGTTGTGGACCGTTTACCGGCTACCCTATCAACCCGCTCTGTTAAGGACGTCACGGTCCGCTTTACCGGTTACCGGAGAGATCCTCACTGGAGAACGACTAACTCTAAGACCAGTAGTCTAACGGAAGTTCAAGCATGGCTCTATCCTAGTGTTCGGGTCTCTCTCTCGCTCAAGCAAACCAAACAATGAGGGGGTGACTCTCCCCAAAACAAATATTTTTAAATGAGGTAGGTTTTAGGTCAAGTTTGCATTAGCAGTCCCAGATTTTATTGCTTTCACTTTTTTAGATTTTTTTTTAAAAATTAAACAACGCCTGACGAATTTTCCAATTTCTTCTTTGAATGATTAGAATCCAAGAAACAGGGGGAGGAAGTCGAAAATGCCAATGCACGGTCAAAAACTATGATGCATGCAGAGATAGAAAATGCGTACATTACTCCAGCACTCTACATGCAATATGATCTGCGCAGAAATTTAAAGAAAGGAAATAAACTACCTAAATGATGCAACGGTGAAAACCGAGTCCTAGATGAGCAAGTTCTACTCGCAGAACCGTCTAATCGGTCACCGACCTCTAAGCCAAAGGGTCCGGTCTTGGCCCACCCCTCCTCTGCCCGACAAATCGGGGGTAGGAGAAAGCGCTTTACAGGGTGGGCTGCGGCACGTAGGCTACGAAGGAGATGAGTCGATTATTTTTATTAATTGATTATTAGTAGGTCCAATTAAGCGCACTATAGGAACATGCAGATAATTAAGTGTGGGGACCCTACTAATTACGGCACAAGCAAGAAAAAAATCCTAAGGTTAGGGGCTCGAAAATCACGTGAATCAAATAAAATAAAAAAATGCGAGAAAACAAAAACAGCGAAAAGCAACGGTGAGGTCCCCCAAGTGCACCGACACTTGGCGAAACAAACCCCGAATAATGTCCAAGTCCACAAGTTAAGAGTCTAAGTTATTACAATTCAAATGAATGTTCTCTCTCAAAAAATAAAAACTTCTTCTTCTCTCTGCTCTTCCTCCTGCGCGGGTCCTCTAAAAAGAAACTCCAAGTCGTCCAAGCAGTACCTCGCACAAAAATCCAAGAGAGAATGTCAGAAAACAATTATTATATAAAGAGACAAATATCACAAAAATGAAAAATAACTACAAAGCCGTGCTCCCCGGCAACGGCGCCATTCTGATGACACGCCTGACAATCGGGTTAAGTATGTAAATAAAAATGGTCGTTGTGACCCAAATCACCAAGCGCGGTCAATCGAGAAAAATGATAAAACCACTCGGAAATGATAGAAATCAATGAAGAAATGTAAGCGGTCTTTCGCTATTCTTTTTACCTGGTATAGCGACCAGGGTCGAACACAAGGAGCACGATTTAAAACTCTATAGTCAGATTTCAGAAAATGATTTTTTAGTGGTTTTTTATTTTTATTTTTTTTATATTTTTAAAAGAAGAACAAACGAAGAAAAGTGATAAAACAAAACACACAATCTTTTTGTATTTTTCAAAATAATTAAAAATGTACAGAAAACTCCAAAGAAAATATTTTTGTGTTTTATAAAAGAAAGATAAACAAAAAGTGGTCTGAAATTAAAAGACAACAAGACGCAACTACAATACTTTTTTTTGGAAATTTTTTTAGACTAATTTTCGAATTTTTATGAATTTTCAAAGTTCTAATAATGAAAAAGATATTTTTTTATTTTTTTTAAATATATTAAAAGTCAACGAAAAGGTATAAAAATTTTATACAATGATGAGGCACATAACAGGAATATTCACAAATTTTTACAAAAATATTCAGATCAATAAAAACATTGATTTAATCACAAAGGGCGTGCAAAGTTATTGTCTGAAGAATATGGACTTAGTTGCAAATAGTTAAAGTTTTAGCATGAAATAAGAGCAGAAGTAAAAGAAGGAAAGGATCTTGCAATTTACCCACTAAAAGCATGCACAGCACATGTTCAAGTTGGAGGCAGTGGCTGATTTAAAATTCCAGAAAGCTTCAGGGGGCTTTGACGTAAATTTTCCAAATATTTTAATCTACCCTCTCTCTAGGGTTTCTTTTCATTTCTTCTTCGAATCTTTTTCCACAAGCAAGAGGGACACAAGGGGGTCGCCGCCCACACTGAAGATGGCGCCTGGGTGGAGGACGCGGCGAGGCGCCGGTGGACGGCGGAAGGTGGAACGCGGCTACACTGGGGCCGCTCGCCGCACGAGGAAGAGTGGCGTTGGGTTGGAGCGGGGCCACCGCGGGGTCGACGGGAGGGGGAGCCGTGCGCGTGGCGGGTTGCGCGCGGAGGATGGAGGTTGAAGGTGGACGCGGGGCGCTCACCACACGGAGGAGGTGGCGCGCGTCGGCCTGGAGCAGTGAGAACGGCGGGCGGCGCGTGCCACGTGGGGTCGCGGCAGCACGGCTTGGGTTCTGGGCGGACGTGGAGGTCGGCGAGGAGGAGTGCCGCCCGCTCGAGGGCGAAGATCTGGGGAGCGCGCGCTGTTGCGCGCGGTAGCTGCTAGCAGAGGGTCCAGGCGCGGGGGAGAGGCGCTGACCTCCGCCGCTAGAGGAGGCGGTAGCGCGGCGGGATGGCGGCGCGAAGGACGGCGGGGCCGCCGCTGGGCTGAAGGGCGACGCCGCCGTGCAGCGGCTTCAGGAGGAAATGGAGGCGGCGGGGGTGCTGGCGGTGCCGCCCCCTGCTGTTGCTATCTCTTTTTTTTGTTATGTAAATTTTTTTATTTGTTGTTATTTTATGTACCCTGCAGGAGAGGTTAAGAAAAGCATTTTTTTAATTTTTTTTATTTTTTTTAACAGCGAATGCAAATAGAAGCTAAAAGGATTTTGTTTTTATAATTTTAACTTTTTTTAATGTTTTCCTACAAAACAGATTGTTAGATAAAGAAAACAACTATGTATATTATTATTATTATTTATGCACAAATATAGGAACCATGAATGAAAATGGATCTTAGCGATATGAAAGATAGATCCGTTGCTCCGATCACCATGCGTGATCGGAGATGGAAGATCGTGAGAGATAGAAATCGAATATGTAGGGGTTGAGATGTGAGATGAGAGATCGGTGTTGGGCGGAAAATATTTTATGGAAATTTTTGTTGATCTTTAAATTCCTAAAAACTAACCAAGTGGATACCTAAAATTACACCTATGATTTACCTACGAATGATGACGAGAAGAAAAATTGGGATCTCACCTTGGAGTCGGAAATGCTATTGTGGCCTCGACGAGAACCAATACACTGTCACCGGACGGCTCGGAGGCTAAGCACCCTTCTTCGACGAGTAGCTTCTCGGAGATCGGGCTCCTCTCTCCAAAGATTGATCAAGTGTGAATGAGGGAGCAGGAGCCCATTAAAAAGAGAAGAAAATCAAAAATGGAAGATATTCACAAATGAGGAAAGTGTTTATTGGTTAATTAAATAAAATAATTGAATAAATAAAATAATTAATTAATTAAAAACGAATTTCGTAATTAATTAAAATAAATGAATTAAATAATTCCCAAAAATCAATTAACCACCTTAATGGTGGCTATTTAAGGCACAAAATCAAATCTTCACATAAAAGGTAAGTTATCAAATCAAATAAATTCAAATAAATCCAATAAATTAAATAATTACATATGATTTTCGTAATTAAATAAATTAAATTAATTAATGTGAGATAATTAATTTTTTTGGTAATTTTTATTTAGGGAAATTATGTGTATACATATATTATATACATATAATATAATGTACATAGGTGCAAATAAGGAAATAATTTTTATAAAGGATTTTTTTAATTTTTAATTTTTTATTTTTTTAATAATTTTTTAATGAAAATAATATTTACAATATATATTATGTATAAAAATAAATATAAATAAATATGTTCATCAAATATATAGGAAAACTGCACAAAACACCCCAGAAAACCGACTTTTTAACCGTAACTCCAAAAATAATGAAACCACAGCCATTTGAAAAATAATTTAATTTATAGTATGATGGAAGTGAGTTTGGTTCAATTTGAGCTTGTGTGGAGCCGGAATTGATGTTTCAATTATCACTTTGTGGCTTTTTCTGGGTGTAATTATTTGCAATATATACAATATTTTATTTTACAAATATTTTTATTATTTACAACACAATTTTATTTACAACTTTTATTTACGAAAATAATTAGTTTGAGGTCACATTATGTACAGATAAAATAATGTAAGTTTTGTATAAATATACATGAAAAATATTTACAAGATATTTTTGATTTTTCTGACAAACGATCGTATCTCCCCCTACTTTATTCCTGGTCGATCAGGTCAAGTCTTGACCTTCTCTCGGGGTTTGGGTCAGTCTGTATTTATTGCATAACTGCATCCTTTATTTTTCTTTTCTTTTTCTTTTCTTCTTTATTCTTTTATTTATGTACAAAAAGTGTTAAAAATGCAATTTTAACAAATGCATGCAAAATGGTAAAATTATGAAATTAATGGGTATTTACATGTGTCTGACTAAGAAAATGAAGCTAAAATAAAAGAATAAAGGCGATGAATCGTGGATTCATCAATACCTCAAATAATAACAGCTCAACATGAAACTTGTATGTAAAAATACAAAGAAAATTACAAAATTCTTTTGACACAAAAACAATCTAAAGCGTGATTGGGACACAGAAAAAATCGCAAAGAAACTTCACAAGCATGTATCTTCTCCTTATGAACTCAAATTTCACCAAACTCACCTTTATTATTCATAAATTTTAGTTATCTATTTAATGAAGGTAGTTTCATAAAAAATAGAGGTAAGACGCAAAAGTTGACTTTTGGGTCCCTATTGTATTATATACCATCATATTATATTCAATATATATTCATTCTTTATATTTTTAACTTTCTTGTATTTTTAGATACTTGTAAATATTATTCGAAATACATTAAAAACATAAAACTAAAATAAACTCATTAATAAATCATTAAAATAAATCAAATATTAAAATATATAGATAAACTATACATATATAAGACATATGCATATTTATTTAAATATATAAATAAAATCAGGAAAAATAAAATATAAATATAAATATGTATTTCAATATACTACAAATATATAAAGTATGTTTATATAATAATAAAATAAATGCAAAAGAAAAATAAAAATACTTCAAATACATGTATTTATACCTATGGATATACATGTAAATATCAACACTTAATAATTGAGCTTGTAAAAATAAATAAAAATCATATAAAATAGTATGTAAAAAATAAACACTTTTTGTAATTTGAGTTTTTCTTTCCCGCAATTAGGGAGTAACTTAGTTTATCTGTAGGATTTAAGTTTGTTGGAACCTTAAGCTCCACCTCTATTTCACATTTGTTTCGATTGTAATCAAACCCGCCTTCACCTCCATTTCCGTCGATATTCGCTTCTTCATCAGACCCTCATCGATTCCAGCCATGATCTTCAAGATCCTGGTCCACTAATGAATCTCAATTTAATCACTTGTATTCTTTTGTTTTGGCCTTAAATACATAATTAAATGAATGTATATAACATTAATTTGTACAAAATAAAACTCGTAATTTGAGCTTTAAATATTGCATAAATACATGTATTTAATTCCAAAATAAAAGAATAAAGGAAAGAAAAGAAAATAAAATAAGTATCAAAGACATTGAGTGACCCTAGATCGAGAGGCCAAATCATCATGATGACTTGATCGACAAGGAATAAAGAAGGGAGAGATAGGGCAAACTAATTGTACAGAAAATACTAAAACCCTAATTCTATTATTCAATAAATGGCCTTTGGGCCCTATTTTACTTTACTTTTCAAATACCTCAATTGAACAAGTCTAAATAAAGTCTAAAGATTAGAGCTTGGTCTAGATCTTAATATACTTAATCACAAGAATTCGTACATGAATGAAAGTGAGATGCTTCTGGTCACCGTGTATTAATTCTTTAGGTTCCACGAGACTGTGTTCATGAGTCGATTCAATGTATCTAACTATTACCATTCATGTCATCCATACGACTCTTGAGATAGTATCTTAACTTGAGACCTCACACTTAACATTTCGCTCAATCTAGATGGTTTGTTGAAAGATCTTGGAGTCTAAGTTGAGATGATACTAAGTTGCTTCATCATGGATGTCTCAGGAACCATTCTCGGAGACCGCCGAAATTGGTACTTCAACCCACTTCCTCTAGTAGCATGGCATCTAATGACTGGATCCTGGATTGAAATAAAATTTCGGATAAGGAATGGTATGCTAGCACAACTTTTTCCAAGACCTCAAAATATGGAAGAAACAAAAGATTCTACATCCGTCGGTGCAAAAAAAGAATGCAGAGCAATGCCGACAAAGAAAATATACAAAAAAATAAGCATATAGCAAAAAATCCAAATATATCGAGCTTCCACAAAAGACATGCTTCTTGGTAAGGACTCATTTACACTGGTCGAGCTTCATAAGAAAATGCGATTACACTGGTCCATTTCTACTTCTTTTACCATTCTTCTAGCTTCTCTCCCTTTCAGTTGTCAACTAGCTTGCACCAGAACTTAGAAGGAAATATCCATCTCCTCGAGGACGAGTTGCCAGAGGAGAAGACCACTATTAGATATGACTGATGGGAGGTATCCAGCATCCAGTCTTAGAGGAGCATGAGGTGTCTGACAAGTCAAATCCGACAATCGCTTTATCAGCTTTCTCTCGGTTCTCGACACTTCACCAATCAATCATCAACAATCAACTAACGATATAGATAAAACAATAAGTAAATGCACCGTGAAATTTATTACACCCTATGTGTTCAGTGACAAAGTAGTAGGGATCGAACCACTGAGAGCAAACATGATAGGTGTTATTATTATTTATTAATTAGAACTAATAATTATTAATTTTGTACTTTTTCTACTCTTGTTTTTTGTGGGTTTTTTATTTATATTCATTTTTTATATTTTTATTTATTTTTTATTTTTTATATTTTTATATTTTAAAATTTTATTTTCAATTTTGCAAATTTTTAGTTTTTTTTGTTTTTATAAGAGATATTATATATCTATATATCTATATATAGTAATAATACTTATAATAGATATTATAAATGATATATAGAATATTTAATAAATATATAAATGACTAAATATATACAATATTAATATTTTTTATTTTTTAAACGTTTTAATAATATATTAGGTATTTATAATTGATAATAATATAAAGTATATAAGTAATATACGATATATGTGTTATATATAGGATTTTATAATTTTAAATATAGCTATATATAGTCAAAATTAAGAAAATGATTTTTTTATGTTTTAATATTTTTATGTTTTTGTGATTTTTTATATAATTTTTGCTAATTTTTACGTATTTTAGTTGGTACAGTCAGTGAGCTTTGGCTGGTCCATTTTCTCTATGGACCAACTAAAAAATGGAGGGAGAATTCCAACGAAAATGGTCAACAGTCCTTCCTTCGCTTTGACTCTTGTCAGAGTCGCGGGAGCCCTCTTCTTCTCCCCATTTTCACTCCACCTCCCCTACCCCATTCCTCTCGAGACCTCTACCAACTTGTAGCCCCCTCATACCTGACCTACGCCGACCATCTAGGCTTCACCTACCACTGTCACCCTTCATGCCATCACCCCTCGAAACTACCCCCATCATCTATCTATAAAATTCCATCTCTACCCTTCTTACTTTTTTGATATCGTTTTCTCTTTGTAACCCCATGGACAACACGATACTCCAAGACCTGTCGACGAGGATAAGAGGCGAAGATTGATGGTCCAAGGCCTCACCGGAGCTCCTACGGCGAGCCATTCTCCTACTCCCTAAAACCCCTAGTATGAGCTTCTAGTTAGGTTTTCTTTTAGCATTTCAATTCTGCATTGTAGTTTAGCTTTTAATTCTCATAATTAGGGAGTAACTTAGTTTAATTTTAGGATCTAAATTTGCTAGAGCCTTAAGTTCCAGCTCTGTTTCACCCATGTTCCAACTACAATCAAACTTGCCTTCCCCTCCATCTCCATCCCCATTTTCTTCTCCATCAGACCCTCATCGATTCCACCTAGGATTTGCAAGATTCTAGTCCACCGAGCTTCATCCTTCATCGTCGTTCGCCCCTTCATCCTCAACAAGCTCTCAGCTTCAAGATAAGTCGAATCTCTTCGCCCCGAGCCTCTTTATCTTTTTGGTGCAGGAACCAGGCTTGAAGGAGCATCCGAAATGTGAATCGAAGATCTGGAAGGTGCTCCAAGCTGTCAGAGCTAAAACACCTCCAAGTCTCATCACAGCAAGACCTGGACTCATTTAAACCCTCTACACCTATGGGAAGGCTCCAGGAAGCTCTTTCAGAGGAGGAGGAGATCATCGGAGTTGAGAACACCAACCGATTGAATTTTAGGGAAGAACACATTCTTCCTTATCTCTCCATCGTCGTCTGATGCATCTCCTCCTCTAGATCTAATCTAGAGCGTCGAATGCGAGGAGAAGTGATGTGCCATCCCAATTGCACGATCAACTTAAGTGGCACCATGTGGAGCACTAAACACCGTTGGATTATGTGCATTTAAGGGGTAAATATCAAGTAAGCCCTGTTGCTTTTTATATTTACATTTTAGTCCTTTAAACATTAAGTTTAGTTTAAAAATGTTTGTAATATTTGCATGGACCTCTTGGAACTTCTTGGTATTTACACATCTAGGTCTCTGCACCTCACGTGTTGCACCACGTGAAGCGTTGTGATATTTCCATAACAGTTTATGTGGCTTTTATTTATTTATGTTTAGTATTTAAAATTGTATAATAACGTGTAAACTTTTGAGATATTTTGCATGCAACCCCTATACTTTATTTTCATTGAAAAGATATCCCTACTAGGTTATTATTTTTATTTATGTCTCTCTATTTTTACTAAATAACTCGTGTGCTCTAAATTTAATGGAAAAGGTAGATGCTTGACCCGATGCATGTACATACACATATTTTTATTTAGCATTTTATTGTATTTTTCCATTATTAAAAACCAAATAAGAGCTATTTATTCCTTGTTTACATATTAGAACCCAAATGTTATAAAACTATCTTTAAAAATTACAAAAAAATTAGATTATCTATATTAGTGTATATTTATCTCCATGCCAAAAAAAGCAAAAAAATATAAAAGGAAAACACAAAAAATATAAAACCCTAAAAAATTATACAAATCAGTAAAAATTCTTTAAAATCCAAAAAATAGATGTATACTGTATATTTTTATTATATACTATTTATTAAAAATAGTTTTGGGAAAATTGGAACTATTATCTATTTTTATTACCCAAAATAATTCAGCCTATTTATTATAGATATTATTTTGATATACTTATTTAATTAAAAATAAAAATAGCAAAAAATCTTTAAAAAATCCCAAAAATAGAGAAAAATATTAAGAACACAAAAATAAATTATTTTTAAAGTTTTAATCTAAGTATACATATAATTCTAAGGTATTCTATATACTATATATGCCCTATAATATGTATATACTTATTATTATTACTTATAAATATATATTATATATTTATAACCTTTAGAAAAAAGGAGTATTCCTTTATATATATACCCTATATAATATTTACAAAATCTATAATAATATTATTACAATATATAGATATTATATCTTTAAAAAAAAGAAACTAAAAAATTGTAAAATTAAAAAGAAAATAAAACTATATATATAACAATTAAAAACACATATAAATTAAATATTATTAAAAACCAATTTTGAGTCCATTCCTTTTTACTTTGATTATGGATGATTTGACTAGTCATATTTATGATGAGATACCTTGGCATACGTTGTTCGCCAATGACATTGTGGTGATTAATGAGACTACAGAGGGAGTAAAGATGAGGCTTGGTGTTTAAAGACATGCCTTGAAGATCAAGTATAAGTAGGGTTAATACTAAGTATATGGAATGCGCATTTGATGGAAGCAATGGTGAATTAATTGAGATGAAGATTGAAGATGATTACATTTAAAAGAAATATTCATTTTAATACTTGGTACTATTTTGCAACATGACAGAGAAATCAATATAGATGTTACTAATAGAATAAACATGGGTTGGCTAAAGTGGAGAGGATACTATATTATTTTACGTAATAAGAAAATTCATTTGAAAATTAAAGCAATGTATTACAAAGCAACCCTGAGACATGTTGTGCTCTATGGATCTGAATGTTGGCTTGTGAACCACATACATGTGTAGACATTAACAATGGTAAAAATGAAAATGCTAAGGTGAAATGTATGGTCATACAAAAAATAATGGATTTAGAATGATACGAAAAGGATAAGATGAGAAAAAAACCGATTAAAATGGTTTGACCATTTGCAAAGGAGATTGACTGATGCACCAATTTGAAGATAAAAAATTTAGGATGTTGAACTGGTTATGAGAGTGCAAGGAAGGCCCAAGAATGATTAGAATGAGACTATCCAAAGGGATCTTAATTATTTGAATTTAAGACCGAGAATAAACCAATGTAGATATGAATGGAGGGAAAAAATCATTCTAGCCGACCCTACTTAAGGCTTGGTTTTTGTTGTTATATAGTCAATTATAGTTTTCACAATCAGAAAATGATAAATCTATGAAATGATCTTGCCATGTTGGAGCTTTTATTAGCTTATTTCATTATCAAATGTAGTGTTCTCTAAGCTCTAAACATCTAATTTCTTAGGTTGGAGATTTTGGCTCATCTTTTTCGAAATCCTTCTTATATAACAAAGGGTATTTTGCAATAGAAGTCAGTAGAGTTTGAAGAGATGCTATATGTTTGAAATAAATTTGATTTGGAGGGAAAAATCTTGGAGCATGGAGGACCAGACCCATTGTATCAGTATTGTGGGGAGTAAATTTTTCAAGGAAAGTTCATCAAATGTCCACTTTGATTCTATAAAACATATGTCGATTTCAATTTTATTTTTTCCACATTTTATTTGCTTCATTTATATGTTAGAGTTTATTATTTTCATGTTCTTCATTTTATGATATCTAAAATCTGATTATCTAATATTAATGGTATGCTATTTAGAACCCTCTTGACTTGCTCTTACTACTAGAGGGAGTACCACAAGAGAAAAATAGTGGGAGAGAAGAGAGAGAGAGAGGGAACGGTGAGAGTTATACTTGTTCTCCATCTTAGTGATTTCTTCTCCGAGAGCCATGAGAGGTGGCTGATAACTGTCATATCAAGTTTTCTTTTTCTTCACATGCTTTTATAGGTGATTACGCATCCAGTACCGTATAATGTGGTTTGTATCTCAATAATCGATATCAGAGCTTGTTTCGACGACACTGAAGGACGATGTGGCAGATCAGATCAGATAGAGGTTCGAGATCAAGGAGATGACGTGACGCAACATGTGTGACTTCTTCAGAGAATGCGAAGAACCAATAGCTACAGTGAATAATTGAGATTGGGAGTAACCATAATCCAATTGAGGTGATTCAAGCATTTAAATAGGGGTGATTCTGATAACTTGGATTGTTCGGATCGAGAGGATTCTGCTCTAATTTTTTGATCGTACAAGGAGGTGCGATAACAAAGCAGATGATAAAATTTTCATCGAGGAGTGCATCATTCTTCATGGAACCCTTCAACATGAAGAACAACTTCACTTATGGTAACAACGGGTGAAGAATATAGTCGCGCGAGAAGGACTTGTATAAGATCTCTAGTATAAAGAAAAAAAGCCAGAGAAGATGAAAGAGGAAGAGTGAAAGGAGATTAGGGATCTTGCGGGCAGTACAATACAATTGTTCTTAGTAGACAATACTCTTTGTGAAGTCATCGTTTTGGAGGATCCATCAGATGTTTGGATGAAGCTCGAGGGACGATAAAAGTCAAAATCTTTAACGAACTGGCGATTGATGAAGAAGAAGTTCTATGGTCTAAAAATGACCAATGAAACAAAGCTCGAAGTGCACTTGGATGAATTCAACAAGATTCGAGCAGACATGCTCACACTTGATGAGAAAAATGCAGAAGGAAAATTTCTCTTCAAGGAGGAGGATAACGCACTGATCTTGTTGATTTCCCTTCCATCTTCCTGTGATCAAATTATGATGATCATACTCTTTGACAAGGAGACAATCACATTGGACGAGACAGTTGCATCACTGCTTATGAATGAGTCTTGACAGATGTCGACGGATGAGGCAACGAATGATGGAGGTCATGTGCTAGTAACTAAGGGTAGACCTTCAAGATCATGAGAGACAAGATTCAAAGGTCGATCCAAGTCACAAGGTCCGATCAGATGCTTTTATTGTGACAAGGAGGGTCACAAAATAACTGATTGTCCGATATGTGAGAAGGAGAAAGGAAAGAAGAAGATCGGTGATTTTGAATCCGACCAAGATGACTCCAACACAGTCTGCGAGACTTGCTGGCATGCTCTAGGGAGCTTAAGGTAGATTCATGATGGCTTCTGGACAACATGTTCAGATCACGTGTGCTCATCTAGAGAGCAGTTCAATATTATATCATACATGCAATGATGGCATGGTAAAGATGATTGGTGGAGAAGTTTACCTTGTCAAGGGAATTGGACCAATGCAATTATGCATATTTGGTGGAGCTGTACGAACTCTGACATGTTAGACACATTCCTTCAGCTAAGAAAAATATGATTTCACTAGGAACGATCGAATCATGAGGATACGAATCATCGTTGAAGGGGGAGTTCTTCGAGAGAGTAAGGGAGCATGCATGGTGATGCGTGGGATGAGGATGTCGAATAAGGTGTATAGACTTGAGGGAGTGGTCGAGATAAGTGATGGAGATGTAGTTATTCCCAGACGAGCAGTATGATGAGAGACCATTAGGTTATCAGCATCTCTGATGCACAAGTGCGCAACAAAGAGAAGCGAGTGTGATTCGCTTTACCGGAGGATGTCATCACAATCTTTAGTCAGACGGGATTTGTGGTATCGCGTCAGGAGGCACAATGTTTAGTTGTGAAAACGTGTTCGAGAGGGGACACATTGAGGGCACCCAGTAACGGGTGCATCATCTAGAGTCAGTGAGATCCCTCTATCGAGTCTTGCAGATGACGAGGATGACCAAGTGCAGACTTAAGATGATGAAGAGATCGTGATGGAATTCAACTCAATGGAAGGATTGTTAAGATTAGGGTCATATTAGGATTAGGAATTCTAATGGATGGGACTCCTAATTCTAATAGTTGTTGAGTTGTATTCTATTTCTAGTACTGATGGGAATCAGTCTATGAGGTTATAATTGTGCTATATATAGAGGAGGATGGAGGCATTTCCTCCATACCACAACGAGAGGGAATGTCACAAAAGAAAACGAGTTGGAGAGAAGAGAAAGAGCGAGGGAATAGTGAGAGTTGTGCCCGTTCTACATCTTTTAGTGATTTTCTTCTCCAGCGGCTGTGAGAAGTGACCAACCACTGTCATATCTAGTTCTCTTTTTCTTCACATGCTTTTGTGGGCAATTGCGCATCCGCATTTGTATCAAGTGGTTTGTATACCAACATCCTCTAGTTGTGATTAATGAGAGGACTATATACAGAGAGATGCACAGCAACCTAGTCTTCTTCTTTAGATCCTTCCTTTATTTTCCTCATGTTCAAATGTGTCATTTTAGAGTTTTGCATCGAGTAGTTATTAATGATGCTTGATATTGTGATGGCTCTTTCCTATTGGTAATACTGAGATAAGAAATTCTAATTTAATACCTTACCCATCAATTCCTGCATAGTACTTGTTCTCCAGGTTACATCATCAATCTATGCAGAAGGTTGTAGTAGCATTACGATCTTAGATTGAAGTAATCTGCATTTATGCTTGGAACTATGTTAAAATAACAAACTGCTTTTTTGGACCTTCCAAACTTTATGTAAACCACTAACTGATCAGAGCTGCGTGAACATCTTTTCCGGCAGAACTGCAAAAACACTAGAGCGGTACCAACGTTGCTGTTATGCATCTCAGGACGCTAACATCATCGACCGTGAAAGACAGGTCTGTACTCTGGCTCTCTTCTTCGGGCTCCAAAGAACACAAGTCTGCAAATCTGCATTTCTTGCAATCTGTCATCCAAGATTAAAAATGATCACTTTGTTTATTAAAAAATGATCATTATACAGTGGTGTTTTGACATTAAAAAAGGGATATTATCTTGTTTTCTTGTGAAAAAAATTAAGTTGAAAATTTTGAACCAAACAGTTTCCCAGTCGGAGCAGAGTACCAATGACAAATCAGTTGGATTCCGCGGCTCTTTATATGTTTTTTTTCTCTCTTTTTTTAGGAGACCAACTAGTTAGTTGGATGGAATAGTTGTTCTCAATAATCAATGGTTTCGGCTAATCGACAAAAAAGTTCTATTTTTACAAACTTCATTGAAATTAATTGTGATTTTTTTATTATTCAATGAAGAATTGGTATCAAGAAGTCTCCAAACTAAAGGCCAAATACGAGTCTCTGCTGCGCACTCAAAGGTTGAACTTCTTAAATCTTCATAGAGTTTGATCATCATAGACAATGAGCTAAAAAGGTTAAATATCCAAATCTCATATAGGCATTTGCTCGGCGAAGACCTCGGGCCCCTTAGCGTGAAAGAACTACAGCAGCTGGAGAGGCAACTGGAATCGGCTCTCTCGTTGGCCAGGCAAAGAAAGGTACCACATTTTTCTCCAAGTTCATAGTATGTCCTAGTCTTTTATCATTAATGCATTCGTTTTATGTAATACAGACGCAGCTGATGCTAGACCAGATGGAGGAGCTTCGCAAGAAGGTACCATTTGCAACATTCTGCCGAGAGTGTTGCAATCTTTCTGACTGCTAACATCTATCGAACTGTTTGCCTTGAATTGACAGGAGCGTCATCTGGGGGACATCAACAAACAGCTCAAGAGCAAGGTGGGGAGTGAGTGGCACTGAAAATCTGATGAACTCCGCTACCATTCACAAGTTTAATATGATTATGTGGGATTTCAGCTCGAAGCAGAAGGTGGTGCATTGAGGGCCATCCAGGGACAGTGGGAAGCTGATGCTGCTGTTGTGGGTAACTCCTTCGGCTTGCACTCCTCCCATTCGAATGGCATGGAATGCGAACCCACCTTGCAAATCGGGTAGGAATCCGCATACATCGTCACATGGGAATTTCTCATTTCACATTGTTACAAGATGATGAATCTAAAATGCTCTCAGGAAAAGGTTTTGAAGATATTCTATAAGTAGTTAAATGCTCTACTCCATCAACCAACTCGTGTCCTACCTGTGAAATTAGCGCTATCTAATCGGGTTGCGATGATTGACCAATATCGTCACTGCAGGTACCATCAGTTCGTTCCACCTGAGGGGGCCATCATGAGGGGAGGAGGTGCTGCGGAGAGCAACTTCATGCAGGGATGGGTCCTCTGAATGCGAGAGAAAGAGACCGTTGTTTGTTTCCTATAGGCTGATGAGAGCCGAATACAAGTGCTTGTGTATGCCTAAGTTATGCTGTTTTGCTTTGACATTAGAACTTGACCGGACGTTATGTTGCAAATGCAAGGAATTACTCATTAAATCACTCGCATAATCTGCCAATTGAGCAGTTAAGTTTCCAACGTATACACCGATATTACAAGTCTTTAGTGTGACTTTGTTTTGACTGTTGAAAACAACGTGAAAACTCAAGGAAATGACATCAATAAATTATATTGATTAGCAGTCTTGTTTTTTATATATAATTGATAGGAGAATAAGGAACATGATTCATCAGTTTGGCAAGGTCAGAATCAAGTGGAGATACATCTCAAGTTTGATTATGTTGGATGATCATTTGATGAGAAAACTGTCTGGAAAGACGAACAATCCTCCACTGTGCCAGAAACCATAATGCCATCCAGTCTTTCGCTATGTTCTTATAACTATTTTGATTAACATCAATGCACGGAAACCTTGTGTTACGATAGCTTCACATTTTCTAATGCATCCTTGGAATGGGCACAGGAACGAAGCTAGATAGAGAATTCATGCACTGCGGCAACGTAAGATAAAATTTTCATATGCATAGTTATGGTCATAGGAGAAGGGGGAAATGATGCAATATCAGAGCAATGTACAGGTTTCCAGAAAAGAAAAACGGCAAAAATCAAAACAAAAAAATGAACATTATTGTATGCATGTAGTTGTAGTATATGTATTTACAGGATGACTCGCCAGAGCTTCAAAGTCGTATTATACAAATGGAGTTGAATCTACCTATGATATCTATCTACAAAAATATTCACATCACGACACACTTGTCTTTGGACTTGGACTCTGGCTTCGTCGCAGGGATGGATCTTGGCGGCACCTGCAAGGCATATCTTTATCCATGAAGACACCGAAGCATAAAAATGAAAGTAAATAGAGGTCATCGTGCCGTGATTAGTGGAAACCAAGCAGCTGCTACCTATGTGCTCCAGGTGATTTTTTGGTTAAAAATGATGTAAAAAATAAGCAGAGTCGACTACTGTTCATCTTTCAACCTCAATTATTAGGATTGAAATCACCTTAACCTGCCTCCGCCAAGGTTGATGAACTAAAGTTTACCTTGTAATCTAGAAAATAGAAATTCTTCTATGATAGGAAAAAAGAACGAAGATGTCATTGCAAAATAATTAGCCTAGGTCTTTGTTTTACACATCAAAGTCAGGTGTCTCTGTCATCGCTGAATTGTTCAAGTTAATTCGATTTACCTGAGGCCCAGTCACGAGTCTTGAACGGCTAACAGGAGGACGTGAACTTTGTGGTTCTGGACAGACAGGCTGCCGATCGAATTCTTGCTCTTGCAGTGCTATTGCTAATTGTAAGTCCGAGCTGTCAAGAGAAATCATAAATGTGCATACATACAAGGCAAATAATACACACTCATTTAACAACGTCAGTGCTAGATTCAAAATGGGAAAATGACATTAGGGAAGCACAAATTATCAAAAGTCAATATTGTCAAAAAATCTTAACGAAACGCAAAAGGCTGATATCTTTCCAATTGCACATGCTGTAATGCTCTGTTCCAATACCTGAGGCCTTGGAGCAGAGAAAACTGGAAGATTTAATATTGGCAAAACAACCTTAAACTGATCCAATGTCGAAAACAGAGCCCACTCTTGATTTCCTTCACCGCAATATGCGCTCTTGGCCAGTGTTTTTAAAGGTTGACGTACGCAACACGTGTGCACAGGCACGCATGCACCCTCCCTCTCCCCCGTAATACCCACCCCCTTTCATAACATGCATGCCTGTTCGCCCATTTATCCCCAACCCGCCACATCAGCATCCGGACACATGCCTGCCCGTCGACACGGACAACACGCCAAGCCACGCACATACATGCCCACACACAAAGACAGATAGACATGTAGAGATCCATGTGCATGCCTGCATGCACGCACACATATGCACAAACATATATCGACACCCACACGTGCGTAAACATCAGATTTATTCTTGAATCACATAATCAGGAGTGCCAAGAGTCTCATTCTCCTGAACCACATAACCAGGTGCAAGGGACAGTGTCATCAGATTGGAGGTGAGGTTAACAGGTGAATGTCTAGCACGCACATCGGATTTATGCTTAGGCACTCGCCTAGGTATCACCTGCGACCCACGTAATGGAGCATTGACATGAGATGAGGTACAAACCAACAAAATTAGGGTTTGTTGTGTGTCCTGGCACATACCCTTAAAAATTCCAAACCAACTCTAAGCACGAGATGCTATTGCTAGAAAAGGGTTCCTTCGCCATGGAACTTCAGATGCATGCTGCAGGCAAAGCGGTATCAAGTAATATTCAACCGGATAATATACTATATATGTACAATATGATTTCTGAAGACAGCAGATTCATATCGTATATGATTATTTTTCCAACTGTAATCAGGATAGCATTATTAATAATATCAAGGCATTAAAAGCCGAATCTCTCGTCAGAACTTTTCCTAGTAAAACCAGTCAACCACTGTAACACCGTGCATCCTTTTTCCACAAGCATCTACAAATTCCTCAGCCAAATCTTTGGAGCCCCGGCAGATTCAAACTCTTCACTCTGTCTCCTGTCTACCGCTTAAACATCACAACTACAGACTTCCTTCTGCAAACTGACATTATAGATGCAATTGCCGTCACCTCTTGAACCCCATCACTGCCACCGCAAATCCTACTCTCACACAACTTCTTTATTATGCTACCTTCTGCAGCTGCAAACCTACACCTTCCTCAACACAAAATCCAACACACTCCCAATCTCCTTCCCGACAGGACACCATGCACAACTGCACTGCCAAGGGAGTGTGATGAGGGATGGAGATGGTGGGACAATAGTGTTGGAGTATGTAGGATTCCACGTCAAATATTGAGTGTTATGTGTTTCCATTTCTTTATTTTATTGTTCTAATTATCGATTCGCTTCTACATTCTTTATTTTCAACAAATAGAAAGTCTTAGGAGAGGTGAACGACACTCATTTGCATGAGTGAGAAAATTTGACTGAGCAGTGGCATTTGTCTAAATGGTTCTAAACCTTAAATAATAATAATGAAATGTTTGTAGAAGGCGGCATGCAAAGGCCCTCATCAAAACTCAAAACCCAGCCTAATCATTTATTTCCAACAATATTTATTTAATTAGAAATGGATTACTAACAACTTGACATAAATATAGGTAAATCTTGTGTAAATAAGTATTTAAAAGACTATAAATATTAAGAAATGTATGTCTAACGAGGATAATCATATTTTGACTACCATCTCAGATATGCAAGGTCTTTGACACATCGCTTGTGACCATTACACATGATGCACCATCAAACATGAACGATGCCATAGAAAATTTGATATGCGAGGTCTTTGACACACAGTTTGTAAACATTAACAGAAAGATGTGCCTGAAACTAAAAATCCTCTACGAAAGAGGCCTTTATCCTTCAGCCCACCTCTGCTCCCCTCCAAAAATACTATGCAATCACGGAAACAAAATCTTACGGGCTCGACCAGTGATGCGTTCTAAAATTAAGGAAGAAATGTTGGGGGTGAGAAGAGAAGAAATTATGGTAAAAAAGGGATAGGGAGGAGCATGTCAAGCTGCATGGGAAGGTGAAGAAAAGGGAGAACTGGATTGAAGGATTTCAGAGGAGAAAGAAATTGAAAGGAGAAAGGAGGATAAAGCCAACAGCTAATAAACTTTTAATTCATTTCATGTTCCTATTACAAATGAGTAGGTTGCTTTATATAGGGATTTAACCCAAAAAAGATGCAATCTTTCACCTAAAAGATACGTCTAAATCCAAAAGGCACATCCAAAGTTTGTAACACTAGGTTTTTACAAAATTCAAAAATTACATTAAAATTGCAACAAAAAATAATTATTTTAAATTGCATCAATTCTCCTCCACGTTGAAAAACTCATCTCATGATGAGTTGCTTAATCATCGGGTTCAGCTGAGAAGAAATATGTCTGAATCTGTTGGATCAATGCACCCAATTTAAATCTCTCTTTCTTTCAGCATTACATTTGGAATTCTTTCCTACTAGGGGGCATCTCCGTAATTTCCCACATCATAGTTTGTTGCTCGATCAATTGTGGTAGCGACATCGGGTTGGGAGGATGTAGCACTGTTGATGGAGGGGAGAGTTGTCGGTGATAGCGACCGCACTGGATGGTTGGACGGAGCTTGACATCGCCCTTTGCAGGGCCATGTGCATAGGAGGTGTTGGTGGATCGGTGGAGTGTTGTTGACGTTGCCAGTAGGGGCTGCGAAGCAACCGACGTTGGCGAGGGTAGCGGTGGCGGTGAGTCTAATGTCACAACAGGAGGGCAATATTGGGTTGGGTTTCTACGAGGAAAGTGCCAATGAAGCAGTGGTCATTTAGACACCAGCTTCATATGCAAATAAGATGGAATGTGTCAAGTCCTAAACCGCATGGAACCCTCTCCAAAGTGACAAGGCTTAGGTATCTTTAGTTCATGCCGAAACCATAGTCGGAAGATGGCGAACTTAGCCTTGATGATAATCAGATGAACACTTTCATGTTAGTCGAGAAGTTCAAACTCTTCATTAGCAAGACCCTTATTAAAGATGGATTATGTATCTTTATTGTTTCCTTGTACACCAATTGGTACAACTAAATCTTCATTTTGAAATAATATATTTCCGTGTTGTATTAATGGTGTATTATGTGAATCTTTATCATGATTGAATGTCTTTTTTTAGTCATGAATCTAACCATAGTTACACATTGATGCTTGATAGAATACGAGTCTTGATTTTCTCATGTCGGGACTAGGAGCCTCGGATAAGACGGCCCAAGTTGAACATCATTTTCCAATGCTCAACAAGATCGTCAAATCATAGGAATGATATGTGTTCATGCTCAAATCATAGGAAGATAGCTTCATTATTTGCTCTTAAAGCGTGCATTCCGGACTAAGAATACCACTATATATGTGCATAGAACATCCCACAACTCCTTAGTCCTTAAAAAAGACGGGGAACCTACACCATCCCACAACTCCTTGGAAAGAAGACTGGAACCTATCAAGACATTGGGATCCATCGGCATTCATCTCCACAACCGCATCCTCACATGCAAGAGCCCCTACCTAATGACCACAAGTTGACCTCCTAAATTCTCCTACTGAACTGTCTAAAGAATAATTTACTCACTCCAAAAGCATGCCTCACTGCACATGAACATAAGACCATGTACCACATCATATATGGATATCGACACTTCCAATTATCCAAATGACTCCATCATTCACCATTCACCATTCTCATCATTCCCATCCAGCAAACTTAGAAGCGGTTGGTGATGATGATGAATTAGGCAGCCTACAACCTGCCTTTTTAGGAGAACGAGGGTGTAGTCCCAGGATGGAAACCCACTGCAAATTTATTCAACCAAAACAAAAAACGATATGTTACAAAAACTACCAGAAAAACAGAGTTTTATGTTAAGACACAAAGACACCAGTGCCCCATAATGCCCCAACACCCTCTCACAGAGAAATGGACGATCCCGAAAGATATTTTCATTTCGAGAACACCAAATAGCATGGAGTAGGACAAACGGACCAGTTGCGTCTTCCTGAGAGCTCCCACAAGCCGCTCTCACCAAACTCCAGTACGACTCGATGTCCACCGACTGAAGCCAAGGCACAACCGCTTGTTCCCATACCACAATCGAGGTAAAGCATCTAAAAAGAGATGATCTGAATTCTCTTGCTCAAGGCCGCATCTATCACAAAGGATCTCTCCAGTACCCAGCAGCCTTGCCCTGCGTGCCTTTGAAAGCAACCGCTTGCGCCTCGTCAACCACATGAAGACATTGATCCACATAGGAACCTTACTAGCCCAAACAATTATGTAGTCCCAAGTGGCCTCCTCTTTCAGCGGCCCACGCATCCTGCCGAAAGACAGATACGCCTACTTTACTGGAAAAACTCCCCTCCTTCCAAGCAAAATGGTCCATGCCCCCTCAGGGGCATCCACATCCGGCAATTCCCCCAAGAGGGCCACGAACTCATCTCACCTCTGGTCCAACAAAGCAGCAGGGAAGGTTGGGCACCAAGAACTTGCCGACCAAATCTGATGTGTCAAAGCAATCATGTCCCCCGCAATGGCAACAAGACACCGGTACTTCTCACTGAAAGGACCCAACCCCATCCAATCGTCCTTCCAGAAGCCAAAGCTGCATCCATCACCTGGCACCGGTCTCACGAGACCGCCCAGCTCCAACATCACAGTCAGTGTTGTAAAAATCGGCTGACTAATCCGATTAGTCGGTCTTATTAGGCGACTCGGTGGGGTAGCCGAGTCGACTTGCAATGATCAAGCAATAGTCGGGCATGGCCGATTACTAGGCCGCTTAATCGGTGTAGGCGGACGACTAAGCGGACGCTTTTTGCAACACCTAATCGGGTCCCCATAACCCTAAACCCGCAAGTTAATTTTGCGAAGCTTACTGTCACACAGTAAGCTGTTCCCATTTTTTCTAACCCCCCGCGCCCTACGAGTCCACTCCATCGTGTGACCTCCTGCTCCCGCTCGCGAGCTCCTGCTCCATCGCGGCTCCTCCAGCGCCTCTCCGGTAGCCACCTCGCCACTCCTCTCTCGTCGTGCCGCCTGAAGGAGGTTCCTCCAGCTCCATCACGCCGCTCGTCTCTCGCCGCACAGGACCTCGGACCTCAGGTTAGGGTTTTTGGTTTTGTTTTCATTTTTTCATTTTTGTATTTTATTATATAATCATAGCATTCTTGATAGCTTATACCATTCACTAGAGTCTAGAACCCTAATGACAAATTATTTTAGGTTTTTGCTTGCTTTAGGGTTTGTTGCATTAAATATCATGCCACTGATTTTTGATATATCATGATGTTTAGGGTTGTATGCAATTATAATTATGTTGTATGCTTGATGTTTAGATCTTGTTGTATTGTTATGTTGTATGTAATTATATTTTTTTAGGTTGTATGAAATTATAATTATGTTGTATGTTTGATGTTTAGGGTTTGTTCTAGTATTATGTTGTATGCAATTATAAATATTTAGGTTGTATGCAAATATTTATGTTGTATGCAATTATGATTATGTTGTATGCTTGATGGTTATTGTATTGTATATCATGCCACTGTTATCATTTTTTTATTATGTAGATGGCTACACCTCCAACGAACGTCGCTTCCGGTAGCGACTCGTCTTTTTATGTGCCACCGGGATCAACTGATCCTGCATGGCAATACGGCTACCTTGCGAGCCGTACGGATCCAAATAGGGTCACTTGCAGATTGTGCAGGAAGATTGTCAAGGGTGGTGTGTATAAGTTCAAGCAACATCTAGCACACCGAAAAGGGAACGTTGCTGCATGTCCCAAGGTTGACGAGGAAACAAAGAACAAGATGATTGCGTACCTTGATGATGTTGCCAGGAAGAAATCTCAGAAAGCCGCTGATGTTCATGAGATGAGGGAGGAAGTTGATATCACTGGAGGTGTGGGTTCGACGAAGGGATCGCGAGTCTTTGAATCCCTCGAGCAGACTGTCGCAATGGAAGGGTCATCACGTCAAATGACCATCAAGGATGCACTCTCCAAGGATCATCGTGATAGGGTCACATCATTCATATCCAAATGGGCATATACATCGGCAATTTTGTTTAATGCAATGACGACAAAAAACTTCCTGCAGATGGTGGAGGCTATTGGGAAGTACGGGCCTGGACTAAAGCCTCCCACGAGGTATGAGCTTAGTGGTCCGCTTCTAAAGAAGGCATAGAAGGAGATTCACGATGGATTGCAAGGTCATCGTGATATGTGGACATCGGCGGGATGCTCTTTGATGATTGATGCATGGACGGACAAGCGTGGAAGGAGCATCATCAATTTTTGTGTCAATTGCACCTTGGGGACTTCATTGTTGAAGTCCATAGATGCCTCAAATGAGGCTCACACTGCGGAATACATCTGCAAGTTGGTGGACGAGTGCCTGAATGAAGTGGGAGTGGATAAAGTGGTTCAGATTGTGGCGGATAATGCATCCGCCAATGCTGTTGCAGGAAGATTGTTGGTCACCAAATAATCGCAGATTTGGTGGACTCCGTGTGCTGCGCACTCCATTGATCTTGCTTTGGAGGAGATAAGCAGAGAGACAAAGGTGAGAAGTGCAATCACAAAGGCGAAGAAGCTTACGGTGTTCATCTACTCTCATACCAAAACTCTAAGCTTGATGCACAAGTTCACCAACAAGAGGGACATTGCAAGACCCGTACAAACAAGATTTGCAACCACTTTTCTCACTCTTGAGAGCCTAAATGAAAAGAAAGACAAGCTGAGATTTTGATGTTTTCCTCAGAAGAGTGGAGAAACTGCAAGTGGTATAAGACCAAGAAGGGAGAAGCTGCGAGTTCCATTATTTTCAGCCCTACATTATGGAAACATACAACACATGCTATCAGAGTTTTCACTCCATTGTTTTGTTTATTACGTGTGGTTGATGCAGATCGATGCCCATCCATGGGCTTTGTGTACGGAGGGCTTGAAGAAGCCAAGCGAGAAATAATTGCAGCATTCAATGGTGTGGAGTCATCTTATAATTTTTTTTGTGGATGCTATTATCTCCAAGACCAAAGGGAGGCTTGATACTCCATTGTATCTAACAGCTTATTACTTGAACCCATTTTGCTTCTACACCGAGTCTCATGGTGATCCAGATGTTGTGGTGAGGAGAGGGTTTAAGGACTGCATGGAAAAATTTTATCCAAATTTGGATATACAAGATGCAATTACTAGGGACGAGCTTCCAACATATAGACTTGGTCGTGGAGATTTTGGGAAGCCTTTAGCTGTGAGACAGAGGATGACAAATGATGGCAATTTTGATCCATGTATCTTAGTCATTTGTTTTCTATTAATGTTAATCACTTATTTTATTATGTTGACCATTTTTCTATTCTAATAGCCAATTGGTGGCATAATCATGGAGATGGCCACACCTCATTTGAAAGCCATGGCTATTAAAATCTTGAGCTTGACGTCTTCATCATCGGGATGTGAGCGTAACTGAAGTACATTTGACTCAGTAAAGACTCCATTCCACCCACCCAATTCGATTAGTAATAGTAAAATTTAAATGAGTAATTGATATAAAGTTAAATTTTTTGGTCTTCAGATCCATACCAAGAAGAGAAACAGGTTGGAGACGAAGAAGCTGAACAATCTTGTGTATGTGCGTTTCAATTCCAACCTGCAGGAACACCGAGCTGAGAAAGAGAGAGATCCTCTTTTATCTCGTGATCGTGCACGCATGGTTGAATGGACCGGGGATGTTGATGCTCATGATGAGGAGGTTTTTGCAGGTTCCGGACTGACATGGGGTGTTGTAGCACATGCTAGTGGCGCCGAAGAGAATTTGGAACCAAGAAGGAGCCAACGAGGTGAGCGTGGAAGGGGAGCTTCATCGTCAAGCTCCAATGCTACGCCGATGAATGAGAAGGAGGAGCTACATCTTGAGGATATAAAAGAAGAAGATGATGACGATGAAGAAGAAGAAGAAGGCGATGATGAAGAAGAAGAGCTGGACTTGGATGACGACATTGAGGATTGAACCCAATGGCTTGTGACACTTGTCTTACTTTCACTGTATTATTTTTTGGGCATGTTGTAATTGCTCTTTTATTTTTGAACATTTGCTTGTACTATGTGCCAAACATTTTGTTCTTAACTTGCTTCTTTTTTCAATCTCTTGCTATTTTTTTATGCTCTTAAAAATATTAAAACTAAAGAGAGTATATGCTATAAAAATTGATTTTATATATTTAAAATAATAAGAAAATCCAAACCGACTAATGCCCGACTAAATCCGATTACTCTCCCGACTGATGATTAATCCTTAGTCAGTGACCCTGCCGACCGAGTACCGACTGCCAACTTCTGCAACCTTGATCACAGTAGACATCCCCCTCCAAAGCAACGACGACTGCTTGCACGCCTCTGCTCTCCACGAACTATCGACCCCAGAGATGCTCTGCATCACCTTGCAAACAAGGTCATCAGACTTTCCCAAGATTCTAAAGGCCCACATCACCAGCAGGGCATTATTCATAAGTTCCAACCTTACAAACTAGATAAAAGACTTCCCCCAGATTCCAAGGGCTTGCTTCGCCAGCAGGGCCTTATTCATGACTTCCAACATGTGGATCTCCAACATGTTTTTAAGAAAGCTAGAAGTGAAACTCTTAATATGAGAGATGCATGTTTTGGGGACGTGTTTCAGTAACCCTATGAGACAAACTAATGACATAATTTTTGTGGCGGCTATTCCAACTGGATATCAATCTAAAACAAAAGACAAGTGTAGGAAGATTCGGATGTAGTGATGTCTTTAACATCAAGGTTAATGAACTCAACTCAAGCTCGTTTTGTTAATATTAGCTCATGAGCTTCGCTCAAAGTGAACAAGACGAATTTGAACCCAACTTCCATCTCAATAAGGTTGTCATGTCAAGCTAGCATTGAGAACATCTTGATAGCTCGGCTTCATTATGACTCAATAGCCATGATCAATTTAACATCTTTATAACTCAACTTGTTAAATAGCTCGCCTCAACTGTTCTTCTCAACTTGATAACTTGGCTCAAATTGCTCATTACCTAGATGTGCTCAATAGCTCGATTTGATTGTTTATTAACGCATGCCTCAGCTTAAATACTCAAAATCCACTTTCTTAGATTTGAGTTGGCTTGTTAAGCATCTTGTAAAATGACTCATCTAAGCATAAACGAGTTCAAGGCTCAAGCTTGAGCCAAAAAATCACTATTGAGCTCGAGCTTTAGCTTGAGCCAAGCTTGGTTCAACTCATTTGCCTCAATAAACATTCGTGTTGAGAAGAGGAATGGATGAGATATTTATTCCATAGAGATAGGGTCTCTTATATAGAGAGAAAACCCTAGAGAGTACAAGGGTCACGGAACCCGAAGGGTCACAGGGGGTTACGGAACTCGAAGGGTCACAAAAGGTTACGGAACCCGAAGGGTCACATGCATAAATGTAAATAAAATAACTCTTTTCATGTGTATAGTTTCTACAATAACAAGTATCTACATATGGTAACTTCAATGATGCACTTAAAAGGAATAAACCTGCGGATCGTGATGAAAGTTTGAATTAGTTTGAACATCAATTCTCCATAAGAATTGAAAGAAGTGGACATCATCAATTGAAATTTCACAAGGGAAACATGACAATGTAGACTACATCGAAACTCACAAAGTGAAAAGTTCATAATCTTGATTTCGATTTCATTTGCCCCCCCCCCCACCTGAAATCAAAATTTCAGGGAAAATTTGGGGAATTTCAATTGTTTAGATGGTCGTTTTCGACCAATTTTCACAAATTAAGATTTTTCAAGTTATTACAATAATAAAAAACTTACAAATACACATTTATATCACACATAATGCTTATCTATGCCCTTTATATCACACATATCGGTCACATCGATCGTATCGTTGTTAATACTAATTCTTGGATGTTACATATTGGAAGTGGATTTCATCCAAGTTCTTAAGACAACAACAGCTTACAAATACACACTTATATCACGCATATCTCTCATCCATACGCCTTATATCGCACATATCAATCATATCAGACATACCATTGAGCTGACTGATAGATATTGGAAATGAGAATCGAAATAACTAACAACACTTAGAACATGTCTCTTGTTCATAGAAATATATAAGACATTTGATTCTACAATGTAAATAATGATTAATGAGACAATGTTATGTTCATAAAAATAATTATCGTTGACAAAGTTCTAGTGAATTACAGAATTAGTTACAAACTTACAGTAAAGATGAATCTATTTACAAAAAAAATGACAAATGGAATCAAAAGAACAAGTAATATCGCATATCTATAAGCTGTAGAGTTGTTTCATCTCCATTGCTAAAACCTAAAGAAGATCAAGCTCACCAAGTTGAAGAATTGTCGTGCGTACCGAACTTACCATGACATACCCTATTAGATGAGGGTCTCGTTATACAATCATTAAATACTGGGAGTAGCCAAATATATCGAGAGTAGCTAAATAAGTAGTAAAATCAAGCTCACATGGATAATATCATTATTATACATTGTAACATTGAAATTTCACCAATATCGATCAAAATCTGAGAAATTTTGTATTGTAACCCATGAATCCGATCGATACGTGTTGATATGTCGAAATATCACCAACATTTTGACCCATCGCAGTCGAAATCCGAGAAATCGACATAAAGGGAGTTTTGATACTTAGTCCTTGTCGAAATCGAAATTTCAACAAAATTTCGTGAAATCTCAATCCATTTACTAAAACTTTGTCTTAATCATTTTGGATGGTTGACACCATGTGTAATCGAGCACGACCCAACAAGTTGTCAGGGCCAATTTTCTTCCATAACGGTCTGCAATCTAAGCATGGGAGGTCACAAATGGTATCAAAGTTGCTTCCCTCTAACGAAAGGGCTAACCGAGAGGTGGAATCACTCATACAAAGAGATGCAAGGAAAAGGCCACATGAAGGAGGCAAATTCCTAAGTAGTGTCCTCGAATAACATAATGCCATGTATATGGTCCAAACGATTTTAAATCCCCGAAAAGTAATTTAATATCGCATGTTCAAAATATGATATACATATCACATTCTAAATATACGACACCTATACAATAAATTCTCAAGTTTGCATGTCTTTGCATAACACAGACACAAAATGCGACATCAAAAGCTCAAATTTTTAATGTTGCATTCTAGTCATGCACATCGTTGCAATATTCGATCGAATTGACCAAACGTTACCGAATATTCTTATTCAGAAGGTTACCGAATAAAATATTGCTATTCGATCAACATTCGGTCCAACATAAATATCTCGAATATCCAGATTGAATATTTGGGCATTCAATTAAGTATTGCAATAGACTATTGATATTTTTTAGGTGTGGATTTTTAATATGCAATATGCATAACGCATTTAAAGCATGTGACATCACTGCACTTCTCAAGGAATTAACATATTTGCAACCATATATGTTGAATTATGTTATTCAAGAACACTACTTAGGAATTTGCTTTACACCCAGAGTGTGCAACATCCATTGTCATTGTGAATAAGTGATGTTTCATATCACAATGAGGATGTTGCAAATATTTGATGGGGAGGTTGTAACACCCAGACTCAAACATAGTCTTACATCGAATACTCACAAAATATGAGTAGATTATACAAATAGGGATTGCTACCTGATAATTTGGGTTTAAGCATTTTAGATGGTTGTCAACGGGTTCAATCGAGCCTAAACCCAATAAGTTGTAAGGGACTTAAGGTATGTACATAACCATCACATTTTCTCAGGTAAAGATGATATAGATTTTCTTGTTGTAAAAGGCTAAATCCCCACCTTCACCTAAAATAAGGGGTTGAAACCAATATCATACTTTGGGCTTGAACAATCATGGCTCAATGAGACATGCTTCAAGTAAAGATATATAAATCGGTGGAAGGCATTTACATTAGGTCATATGTTGGATATGAGCGCCCATGGTGAGCTATTATGCAATAAAAGTTATTGGAAATCACTCCTTAATCTGAAAAAAAAGAACTAATTTGCATAATAAGTCCGTTCGAACAATTAGAGTCATGAACCATGGCCATCTTGATATCATACAATAGTTGATCCAAATGTTGGATCACAGAGGATAGTACAAGGTTGAATATCTAAATGGTTAGATTCAAGGCCTTAAATGTCGGTTTCAGACACCATTTCGGTGACCAACTGAAACAAAATTTTAGTCGAATTTCGGTCGAAATTAGACCAAAATTTCGATCATTTCGGTCATTTTCATATTAGGGCCCCCATATTTCGATCATTTTGGTCATTTCGGCAAAATTTCGGTAACCTGTTAAAATCGAAATTCGACCCAAATTTGAGGTCATGGTTAGATTGATGACTTAACCGCACAGTCAAATGATTATCAAGAAATGATCTCTAGTCTAAGTAGGAGATGGAAATCATTACTCTAAAGGCTGACATTTGACCAACCTTTTGATGCAAGTCCTCTGCATAGGAATAGATATTTGAAGGTGTCGAACGAGTTACGACAAAGAGTTGACTTAGTGAGATAGAGATAACCAAGACATGTGACACGAGACAGGCACACATCCTCTAACTAGAGACAGATGTACTATTATATGTCTGAGTAAGTATCCGACAGACCATTAGATTGATGACCTCATCAAGGTCTATATACCGACATGCTAGTGTGCATACAAGGGCATATGAGTAATATGATCTCTCAAAAGGATCATACATGTTCACTACTGAACCGACATGAGCTCACTCATGAGATATTGGGATAAACCATATTCCAACGTTGGCCATCATGCTTTAGAAACATGATAGGATTTGAAGGTATGATATATGCTCTTGGAAAGCATATGATCGATACCAAATCCCAATGATCAAATTAAAAACTTGCTAATAAAACCATGAAGGAGACACTCCAAAAATATGCTCAGAACTCCGGATTTTGATCACAATCTTCAAGTATGCATGATTATGGTTATTAAGAATACTCGGGGGAAATGTAATCTTAAAAAATTATATACCATGATGCATCCATTCTGAGGGAGTGATGAAACAATTTTGGATTTTAGTGACTCCGCTCAGTCAACTAATTATCCAGTCTTAGCTCAAATGTTAGATATTAATTTGAATTGGATACATAGACAATAAGAAAATTGGGTAATTTGTCTGGTATGATCAGGCATCTCTGAGACATCTTCTAGATTGGGATACGAGATTAGATCTTATTATCTAAGTCATTATACATGGCTATACAATCAATCGCCTTGACCTTATCTTCAATTATCTGCAGAGAAGACATATTATCCTCAAAGGAGTTTGAGGAATGTTCCTAAAGAGTTGAATATGAGGATTAGGACTATTCAGTAATGTTTGAATCGTTGAGTGAAAAGGAGAGTTTATGATGATTAAAATGGATAGTGTTAACTACAATTATCCAAGAATATATGAATAAGATTCACATTAGTTTTTGATATGTACATAGAGGATCTCGAGAGAGGCGGGGGTAGAGGACGAGAGGAGGCGGCAGTCGTGGATCTTGAGCTGGGCGTCGCAGATGAGGAACGGATCGCAGGAGCGGAGGGCCTTGATCCAATCGAGGCAGCCCTGTGTGGTGCTATCGGGATGTGGAATGTCGTTGGATGCAAGCGGGGGTGAGGGATCCGATCCGGAGGGGGTGAGGGAGGGGAAGGCGGAGGTGGGGTGAGGGTGGAGGCACGAGAGGAGGCGGATGTGGAGGAGGAGAGGAGGCGACGATCGTGGATTTTGAGTTGGGCATCGCGGATGAGGATGTGGTCGCAGGAGCGGAGGGCCTCGAGCCAATCGAGGCGATCATGAAGTTTCGGATGGTCGATGAAGTCACGCTCGATGATCTTCTCGATGGCATCCACGTGTGTATCCTCGTCGAGGATGACAGAGCGGCGCTTGCGGTTGCTGAGGGCGATGCTGGAGGTGGTGGGAGTTGGGCTTAGGGATTGGAGATTAGGGATGGGCAGGGCATGGCGAGCGCGTATGTTATGGTGGATTTCGACGGGCAGCAGCGGAGAACCAAAACGAAACTCCGTGATCTCAACCCGCAGGGGGACGAGAAGCTCGAGTTCCTCGTGCATATGATCCGGCTGCCATGGCGTCGGATGTCGTGGAAGTCACAGTATACAATGATAATAAGGACGACAAGTGAGCAACATTCCTCGGCAAGGTTCGAATCTCCGGCGCTAGCTTCGTCAAGGCCGGCACGGAGACCCTCGTCTACTACCCCCTTAAGAAGCGCAAGAAGGAGGAGAAGAAGCCAGAAGAGAAAGCCCCAGAAGACGACGAGTCACTAGGCGCTGTAGCCGAGGAGGCCTTCGAGGGAGACGATGAGGAGGATGAGAGGAAGAAATCCAACTGTTAGTTTTCATGTAGTTTAATTAACTCAGTTTTAACTCACCCAAGTTAGTCCAAGATGTGTCCATTTAACGGCAGGGTTCATGGGGTAAGACAACGCAAGTTACGACGTCGAGGGAGGAATTAGGTTGTTTCAAAGATCGTGGAGGTAATTGGCAAAGATTATAGGGTCTGTCGGTAAAAATCCCTAAAATCAATTACTTCTTTTTGTTTCATTATAATAGTGTAGGAAATGTACAAATCTATGCAAATATATAGGAATATATGTCTAAAAAATGATTTAAATATTTAAAATAATTTAAAAAATTCAAAACTGACTAATGGTCGATTAAATATGATTAGTCACCCCACTGCTGATTAATTCTTAGTGACCCCACCGACCAAGTACCATCGATTTCTGCAACCTTGTCTATGAGTAAGTTTCTTTCGAGTTTTCTCACATCTCCTTTGTAGAGTTTTTGTAGAGGAGATACGCAACAATGTTTGGTTCGACGCTCTTGGTCATCTAAGCGATGACTTGACAAATGTCTGCATACCACGTGTCATTATCCTTGCCTGCCTCCTTTAGAAAATCTTTATTCGGGATATGATTCTTTCGCTAACCAATACAATGAACACCTTAAATGAACAAGACCTGAGCACATAACATTCCATGCCCTTGAGTTTGATAGATGTGTAAGTACAATCATAGAAGTATGGTACGAGGGCTTGGTCTCAACAAAAAGAGATGTCATCGTTGTCAAAAAGTAATCAAAAGAAGAAGAAATGATTTAATCAAGCATATGCGTGACATGGTCACATTTGTGAGCCCTCTCGAGCTTCTTTAGCAACACATGGTGGCTGTGAAGCCACAACTAATGCTAGAGAAGAATACAAGGAGAGCTAGGAAGCATGTGGCGATGCACGATGATGTGAGCAAGAGCTTGTAGTGGCGCAAAGGAGGTGATGATAGCACCTTGGGCAATGCACGGTGGAGCTTGCGCACGCCTGAGATGCACGAAGATGGGTATTGGTGACAACTTGTTTGCTGGGTGGCATCTTGTGTCCTGAGCGAAGGTGTTGGTTGCATATGTTGGGGTCCGCGGCAGTGCCTTGATTGCTATGGTGCGGCCCACAACATTTGCACATGGTGGTTGTGTCCTATAGGAGCCATGCGTAGAACTCTAGTTGGGGAAGAGAGGGATCGTGCAAGGGTTTTGGTGCAGCAAAGAGGTGAGGTGTTGGATGTAGCGGCGGAATCTAGGTCAAAACATCATTTTTGTGGTAACAACACCTTCGGCAACGCACGGTGGAGCTTGCGCAGGCCTGCGACACACGAAGATGGGTACTGGTGACAACATGTATGCCGGGTGGTGCATTGTGGCATGGGCGAAGGTGCAGGTTGCACATGTTGGGGCCCGCAGCGACGCCATGATTGTTGCGGCGCAGCCCACAGCGGTTGCACGTGGCAGATGTGTCTTATAGGGGCCTCACACGGGGCCCTAGTTAGGGAAGAGAAGGTCCGCACACAGGCTTTAGTGCAGCGGAGAGGCGAAGGGCCGGAGGTAGGGTTGGGATCTAGGTCAGACTATCGGTTTAGGCCCACCGCTACGATACCATGTGCAGAAAGATGAAAAAACGCAATGAGATGCTTTACTCAGGAGGCTTAGGTGTTCTTATATAGGCCAAAACCCTAGAGCGCTGGCAAAAAGGGAAATTATATAAAAAAATCTCGAAGGATTGCAACTCAATATGATAAAATAAAGCTGACTCTAAGATATTTTATAAGAGAGGACTTCACGACTATGTTGCGGGTTAAAGAATGGAAACAAAGGTTTTCATAGTTTCATAGGTCATCCTTTCTTGCTCCAAAAAAAGTACTGAGAGGGTTTTCGAATTGCTCATGTAACCTTGGATTATATGTTGACCTTGCTATAAATGTGATTGTTGACTGGTGTAGATGTTATAAAATAATACAAGCCCTTATTATTATTCAGATCAGTATTTGATGGCATTGGCTTGACGATTAAAATCGGGAGTTCTGGATGTAGAATAGAATTACCTTGACAATTAAAATTAGTGAGTTGTTGGGTCTCTGTCGTTCTTTTATTCGAGTTCTCACTCTTTTTTGTTTTTAGTTGGACAAGTTTCTGTGATTCTTCTGTACGAGGTTTGTCTTTGTTTTGTTTCCGATTGGACAATTATTCGCCCAAGGGTGCACTCAGACAAGTTTGAAAGCCGGTGACCTTAATTAAGACTTACTTCCCTGCTACCATTAGATCTTATTGGGATGGGCGATGGACCCGATGCTTAGTGGGGAAATTTAACAGAGCAGTAAAACTTAGACCTACAGCTCCTGGACGAAGTGAGACACTGGTAGCCAACTCCAACCACGACAAATGGAAGGGAATGAATGAAATGTCGCTTTATAATCGAAGGTGCTTATGCTCATCTTTCGGCACCAGCTAACAGTTCCACCAGGAGTTCTTCAAAGAGTGGCGTTTACTATGGAAGGAGAAGGTGCACTTAAGGTCAATACTAAGGCGGGAAAGACGACCATAAGTCCGCAGTTTACAGATAGTGGTTCATCCATAAGTACAGGTCGCCGGGTTTTTGTATAGTTTAATTCAAGAGGACAGTTAGTACCAGTTCTTCACTTACAGACGATGATTTGATCAATCTTCAGAGGGCACTTTCTGAAGATTGAATGGAGGTGAACAGTTCAGAAGGGAAGGGAAGCATAGTGCACCTTTGACAGAACCTGCAGTTACAATGGAATGCGAACATTTGCAGGAAACATGCTCCTTTTTTAAACAGGAACAGCTATAGTCTCTTCCTTTTCAGAGTTTTGGTCTAGTGAATTTTTTTAAGGAAAATGAGGGTAAGACGTCGAGAAGATGCCTACCCGGTAAATTATATATATTAATGTAAAAAATGCAAGACCAGAATGCCCTTAAACTCTTTACATGCTCAACTACATTTTCCATATACATTCGCTCCCCTTGGAAGAAGGAGCCATTCCGAGTATGCCCCAAAGACCAGATGGTAGAAGTCAGCCAAACCTTGGTTGTACTGCCACAACCTCCGAGAGCGTCCATGAATGCCCAGAACTCACATCCCAATCCACTGGTCTAGTGAGTTATTTAGAGCAATCGTGTTTTTTTGCTCATCCTACCCTGGATATAATTTCAACATAGCTAATAGATGATGATTAAGGTCACGCAATCCTACGTTCCTATTTGAAAGAACATGCAACAAAGTAAACATGGTCACTAAGGTACCAAGTAAAAATGTCAAATTCAAGTACAACTTGCATGACAATATATATATAACAATATATAGAGAGATTAAGAATATATTATATACATTAATAAAGTATACACCTTAAAGTAGAACCTTCTGAAGCAGAACCCTTCAGTGCTGCTAGATAATCCTGAAAGAAAGAAAGAAACTCAGCCCCGGTTAACGTATTGCAAAAAGAGAAAAAAATTACTTCAAACAAAAGGGCACAAAAGCTCACAGCAGTATTTGTCATAGCATTCTGTTGGCTCCAGGAATCACTCTGGTTTTCCATCCTAAACTTCTTAAAATTCCCAGTCATGAAAACTGTATCCCCATTTACCTGTCGGTGCATATATAGAGCATTTTTAACAATGCACAGTTAAACAATCTTATCTATGTTATCATACTTTTCTTGGTCAAGTATATGACAAAACAGTGAAAGACTTAAAAGAGAACACGAATTTGTCAACTTTGTCCGACATTCACCTTCAAAAAGAGACGGCAAACTTTCCAAGGCGTACAGCCTTTGAATGTATCATTTTTAGGTGAAGTGATGTGTCTTGTAGATGAAGAGGTACGCATTTAGGATTGTATTAGCAAACCATATAAAGCCATTGTCCGATCATAATGGATAGAGTGTGAATGAAATATAGTTATTGGTCACTTGCCTAGGTGGGTAATTGGGTCTTGTTGAGAGTTATATTATCTTTTCCTATTTCATGTATTTTCATTTCTTGTCATCTCTATTGTCTAATTGCCCAATAGGGTTTCTCCACTATAAAAGAGAACCCTAGACCATCATGATAATTCAATTCGTTATTCTCAAAGCGACGGTCGTTGATATTAGCTTTGGTATTCATGTGCCTCAATCACCACCCGTCGCCCTTTCTTTCTCTCCCTCTTCTCAGATCGAACAGCCGCCGATGGTCTCTTGGCCCTCCACAGTCGCCGCGTGTGCTCCAGGCCACCACCAACGGGCAGTGGGTCTCTCAATTCCCCAATGTTGTCGCCGGAGAGCCCTATGAGGCATTTTTTGCAGCCAACCGTGAGTTGTGTGGTCCGATTTTGTCACCAAACTGCCTAATTTCGTATCGTTTTTTGGTAAAATCAGACATTGGGATCCTTCCATGCATCCTAGGGCAACCTCTCGGTTGATGGGAATGGTTATATGAGCCTATGCACACAACAGATTACATTTATGATCGTGTAGATTCCATTTATGATCGTGTAGATGCATTCATATTGGTTTATTGGTTTACAACCCATGTTGAGTTCTGTTTCGGTCTTCTTAATAAAATATTATAAATCAAGAATGATATTTTCCTTCTCCTGGTGTCGTCGTCAAGGGCACGGTGCCCGTCTATGAAGATGGATGGGACCCAATTACGAGTTAGTCTATAATTCTGATGCGGTGCAATAACAAGGATCACATTTTGTGCAACCAGAGCCGATCGATAAGACTAAGTCGAATGCTTCATGGAAGTAGGATGATATGTACGCACGTGTTTGGCTCTCCGAGAATATCACCATTAAGATAGCTAATGATATTTTACATCAGCTCATTGCTAAAGCAACATGAGTTAATATTGCTACCACCTGTGGTCAGACGAAGAATGAGACCAAGATTCTTCGGTTGCAGTTTTAAGATGCTACATGGCTCCATACCAATGATCACATCTATAGAGCCGCAAAAAGTGTAAAGGAACGACTTGATGGTTGGAGCTTTTTTTGGTAGTCCTAGACACTGAGTACGAAGTACCATTGCGTAGGAAATACTATGTTAGCACTAATGTCACATTTTGAGTCGGTGATGTATTTTTCTCCTACAGGAGATAAATTGACTTCATCAGATTCAGATGATGAGGTATACATGCCACCTCCTCCTATTAACCCATCACCACCTTCACCACCTCCATCTCCGTCACAACCTCCATCACCTCCTTCTGCACCGCCACCTCCCATAGTCCTTGTTTCACCCTTGCCAGGATACTACTCGTAGGCATACTTCTGCTCATGGACATTGCCCGTCATCCAACACACCTTAGGTATGATCTGAATACAATATTTCGAACGATGGGTCTAGAGATGTGTTTGAGCAAGAACCTTTACAGGAGGATGGCATACATATTGAAAAGATTCACAATGATCTGGATGTAACTATAGCACTACGGAAGCAGAAGTGTACATGTGCCGCATATCCTCTTTCTTCCCATGTTTTCTTTGATCGCTTGTCAGGGGACTCCATGAGATATGTTGTTGCTCTATCTGTTGTGGAAATCCCATGGAATTACCAGGAGGTCTTGAGAAACAGTCGGTGGCATTTGGCCATGGAAGAAGAGATGGTTGCACTACAGTCGCGTGATACCTGGAGTTTGGTCCCCGTTCCCAATGGGATGTTTATTGTCAATTGCAAATGGGAGTTTACAGTAAAACATCATAAAGATGGAAGTCTTGATCGTTACAAGGCCAAATCGGTTACACAAGGATTTGCTCAGACTTATGGGGTGGATTATCTGACACATTTTCTCCTGTTGCTCGTAACTCCACTCTACAAGTTCTTTCAATTGCAGTGGTATGTAATTGGCCTTTATTTCAACTTGATGTTAAAAATGTATTCTTGTATGGTGATCTCCAAGAAGAAGTCTACATGTAGCAACCTCAAGTGTTTGCTGCTGAGAGGAGCATGGCCTCAAATTTCAGCGAAATTCGGTCGAATTTCTGTCGAATATCGATATCCAGTCGAAATCGAAATTTGACCGAAATGACCGAAATGACCGAAATATGGGGGTCCTAGTACAAAAAATGACCGAAATGATCGAAATTTCTGTCGAAATTCCACCGAAATTCCATCGAAATTATGTTTTGGTGGGTACCGAAATGGTGACCGAAACCGACATTTAAGGCCTTGGAGAGGAGTGTCAGCAAGTTTGTAGAGTTTACAAGGCAATATATGGCTTAAACCAGAGTCCAAGGGTGTGATTTCAGAAGCTCTTAGATCTAGTTGAGAAGAAGGGATTCAAGAGATCATATGCAGATCATTCATTGTTTGTACAAAGAACCCCAAGAGGTACAATTGTTATCATGGTCTATGTTGATGGCATACTTGTTATAGAAGATGATGCGCATGGGATCAAGAGGGCAAAGGAATTCCCAGGTCGACAGTTTGTTACCAAGGATCTTGGCACCCTACGATATTTCTTAGGGTTAGAGTTTGCCAAGAATCAAGTATGTTACAGATATGCTAGTTTAGACAGGCATGATTGGGTGTCGACCTGCTACTACTCCTATGGATCACAGCATGAGGCTATACGACACTGTTGTAAAAGTCGGCCGACTAGGCCGATTAGTCGGCCCGACTAGTCGAGTCGGGGGGGTATCCGACTCGACTAGGCCAAATCGGCCTATAGTCGGGTCGACCCGACTAGTCGCCCGAGTAATCGGCCTAGTCGGCCGACTAGTCGGCCGACTTTTGCATAGAAGTTTTAAACTGTTTTTGTATACTTTTTATATACTTTTAATTGTTTGTATTGTTATTACTTAGTCATTATTACTATAAATTCAAATATATATGAACTGATTTTATACTTAAAATAATACAAAAATATACCTCCTTTTGCCTTAACATCCTTGTGGACACATGAAAGTACGGTGTAAACTGACAACGTTCTAACAAACATTTAGCATCCTTGACTACAACAGATATGTATATGAATTCTTTTACATTATCAAATTATGTCAATAACTATAAGGTTATATAATTATTACATCCTTTTATTTATCTTTTGTGATTTGTTAATTAGCTTCGTGATTCTTAATTACAATGATTAGTAACATGTGAGTTTGTTGATTAGTAACTTGTGAATTTGGTTAGCTTTGTGTTTGTATGTATTAAAATTGCTAAATTTGTGTATATATATGAGAGTGTATGTATTAAAAATTGATTTATATATTTAAAATAATTAAAAAATCAAAACCGACTAATGCCCGACTAAATCCGATTACTCTCCCGACTGCCGATTAATCCTTAGTCAGTGACCCCGCCGACCGAGTACCGACTACCGTTTTCTGCAACCTTGCTATACGATGATGATAAAGATGACGCAGACATTAGAAGATACAGAGAATTTGTGGGAAAGCTTCTCTATGTTACTATCACTAGATCATATATCTCCTTTACGGGTTAGTCAATTCATAGAGCACCCCTGACAGGTACACATGGATGTGTTATATATGATCTTGAGTTACCTAAATTCATCTTTATGTACAGGATTACTATTCAGGAAAGGAGCAAAACTTACTATTACAGCATGTGAAGATGCAAACTATGCAGGATGTCCTATGGACAGGAAGTCTACCTCAGGCTTCGTTGTTGTGTATTTGTTGGCAGCTCTCTAGTTTCTTGGAAAAGTAAGAAGCAAACTGTGGTTGCCAGATCAAGAGATGAATCAAAACATAGGGTTGTGGCACAAGCGATCACAGAAATGATGTGGGTCCGAGCGGTGATAGCAAACTTATATATAGGTATACATCTTCCTATGCAATTACAATTAGATAACCAAGCTCCCATATTTATTACAAACAATCATATCTCCACGAGAGAACTTAACATATTAAAGTAGATTGCCACTATAAATGGGACGTGATCCAGAAAAGTTTATTTCTACTTCCCATGTCAGTTTAAGAGATCAGGAGATTAAATTACAGACCAAGGTCTTGCTCAAAGGATCGTTTCAGAAGTGTTCATTCAAGCTGAGCATGATTGACATCTATGCTCCATCTTGAGGGGAGTGTGGAGATATATTTATGTTTATGTATTGTTTTCTCAATTTTTTTATTCTTGCCTATCTTATGTAATTTACCCATAGATCTCCCATCTATATAAGAGAGTCCTAGGGTTCATGGAATAAACAACTCTATTTCTTTTCCCCAACAATAATGTCAACATAGATATGGATCTGCAAGTTGGTGTAGGACGCCACACAACAAGCGTAAGCAATGGTGTGAAGTACACTTTGTGATGGCAGTCTTGCGTTGCAAATAACGCCACTATGGCAGCAATGATCAACTTTAGTAGATGATATGTACGAGGCATGACACCGAGGGTTTAAATACCGATATCAGCTTCCATATCAACACCATGTCGATACGATAATTCGACGAAGAAATTTCGTTGAAATTTTGCCCATATCGACTAGTATATGTGAAGAAATGACATGAAAAGGCTCCTCTATCGTCATATAGCTCGATATTTAGGTCCCATGTTGCAACCAAAATATCAGCAAAATTTCGTCGATATTTCAACGAAATTTTGAAATCTTGCTTTGCATGCCCTACGATGGCAGTCTTGTGCACTACGATGGTCGTCTCATGCATGCTTTGATTGTTGCTCATGACAAAAAGAAGGCCTAAGCGGTGGAGTTCCAACCAATAGGTTCTCCTAAAAAACCTACATGTTAGAAGAGCACTATTGGCCAATTACCATAGCCTCATGCTTAGTCTTAAATCGCTTATTGGTGGAACTTTAGTGTATCAGTCAAGGTTTAGAAAGTCGATATGCGGTATTCGTTCGGTTAGACGATCTGAAGTAAGCGAATAAGCGGAACTATATGTGAATTATGCATTTTGTGTTATTTTAATTTAAAATAAAAATAATAAAAATTGTTGACAAAATATTAAATTACATGATTCTAAAATGTACTAAGCCTTCTCCCACTATAAGTAGGATCGGCTACACAGATTCTTGTTTAAATCCATGTTGAAAGATTCGACTATTTTTTATGCTAGCCACCAACTACCTAACGCAATCCCTACAAGAGTGGGATTAAATTACATGATTCAATTCATTAAAAAGGAATGTTGGATAAGACGGATATTGGCTACATGATCCATTATATTGAATCATATGAACAAAACAAATTTAAAAAAAAGGAAAGAAACGCTCCATTGAAAAATCAATGATGATTATTCAATTTATGCATAAGACAAGCAATACATTATTGGCATTGGTAACATATATCGTCACCAAAATTTCTAAGTTAATGGATAAGTCCTAATACCAAATGATTTATATTTATGATTCTAGAATCTATGGTTTTAAAAATATTGTTGATGAGAATGAAAAAAATATTATGTATAAAACTTCAAAAAAATATTATTTCTTAAGATATGTGATCAGAGATGATGGAAGAGGTCGGGTATTATATTTAATATGCGGTCACATATGAAGCCACATAAGTGGATTACTCGGATCGCAAAAATACTTTAACCTCATATGGTTGCATATGACATACGTGGTTCGGAAGGATAATGGCATACGCATATCCGGTCGCATCGACTGCATTTTCGAACACTGGTGCCAGTGGGGCTATATAAAGAGCCCCTCACCCATGAACTCATTGAGAGCAAGGCCCTAAATGTCAGTTTCGATCACCATTTCGGTATCGACCAAAACAGAATTTCGGTGGAATTTCGACCGGAATTTTGGTCATTTCGGTCATTTTTTGTACTAGGACCCCCATATTTCGATCATTTTGATCGAATTCGATTTCGACTGGATATCGATATTCGACAGAAATTCGACCGAATTTCGCTGAAATTTGAGGCCATGATTGAGAGAAACATAATAGAAAACACTGCCCTTTGAGGCTTTCTCTTGTGGTTTCATCTCGCTCTTTCATGAAATTTCTATTTCCCCAAGTTGACAAAATTGAAACCGCAATATCAAAATTCGACAGGACTTCTTTGCAACTTCATGATTTTGATCGCAATGGGCGAAATATCATCAACATGTCGTTGATATTTTGATCTCCTCAAGTCATCGACATGCTAGTGAAATCGACATTAAAGGTCTTATACTGAAGAATATTGATCAGTATCAAGCTACTCATCCGATCAAGGAAAAGGTGGAGGGGAGAGATGCCACCTAGGCCCGAATCTTAAACACTACCCAATCCACCTTCAAAGAGCACTCAAAGCTTGAGCATGAAAGGGGACTCGCTGCTACACCAATGAGACTAAGTTCACATGAGAACTTGGAACTTTGGAATCTGAAGGACTGACGAAGCTTCCCCCACATGTAAGAAAGCATTTTTTTAAATACTCAAGGTTATAGGAGAGAAGTGGCATCCCCTAAACTTGCAGCATCAAACGATGCAAGTTAAACCTCTCTTCATCTGACCAATGTAGCTTTCTCCAAATGATACCTCCCTCTGATAAGGCCCCTTTCAGCAATTGGTGGGATTTCTAGCTCAACAACCCTTACATAGACGAGACAATCTTCGAGTATGTCCACATATTCGAAGAAGCTTGTGCCCAACTTTATCAAAACTTCATCTTTAGTAGCTAAAACACAAATCTCCCTTGCAATAAATGACCCTACCAGAATCTCGTTGTGGTGTACATGCCCCAGCTTTGGATTGAAGGTAACTCTAACCACATCCACGAAAGACCTTCCCGAGACCATAGTCCTCTGCTTAAACCCCCAAATGTTCTACCAACTTCCTCCCATAGGAGGATGACATGCAGCTTGTGTGTGGCCTCCACACTAAACATTGATGGCAATCCCTTTAGCGATGACGATCCTCCCTACATTTAAAGCAACACAACATCAATGGCAAAACAACAAACAATTGTCATGAATGATGTCACATGTTCATCGTGATGCACCCACCACATTCGCCACCAACAACACTCGAGTTGGTGAGCCTCGCTCTCATCGCACCCCTTCCTACCTGAAAGCGAGCATGATGGAGAAGGAAGAGCATTTCAAGATCTCCCCTACAAACATGAAGATGTGGTCGTTGATCAACCCTCCAGTGCTTCCCTAACCTGAGCATTGGACCCTTCTCACATGTGAGCACCTTCTCTCTCCAACTCATTGGCACACACACCTTAAACGTAAATTATACTACATGTCTTGACCACCCCAAATGCTACAATTGTTGGCATAGGATAGAACCGAGTGATGTTGTTAACCATTGCGGAGGTCATCAATTATAGCTCCTCATCACCACTTGTTGGATTACTTGGGCCATATGAGTTGTAGGAGGGTAAATGGATCTCTCCAGGATCCATTTACCACATCCATATGTTCAGTCCCACGTTTACCAGTGGTGGGACTTGGAGGCTCTGTGGAGGTTATATAAGGTGCCCCAGACCTCCTGTATCTATTGAGAAAGTGCAATGCATAACATGGTCTATTGAGGCCTTCTCTCGTGGTTTCATCCCGCTCCTCAGGGAGTAGGGTTCCACGTTAAATCTTTGTCTTCTATGTTTCTATTTCTTGATTCATGCTCTATTTATCATTCCGCTTCCGCTTTCTCTATTTTCTAACATGGTATCAGTGATGATTGAGTTTGGAGTTATTCAAGTTCATGTCGAAGATCATGATTTTCCAGATTCTTTAGTTTCACGCATCTAGGGTTTTCCGAAACCCTAGTTGATCTTGGTCGCAACTCCAAGCGACGTTTGCAGTAGATCTCACACAGAAGCACCTCCAGTGGCGATGCTCCTCTGATACATGCCCCAGATCTTGCGCAAGAACAGAAGAAAAGGGGGGTACCGCCCTTTCCCCTGCTCCAGGCGATATGTGAATGCTTTTCTTCAGATCTAGACGCACAGTCCAGAATCTTCAGCAGCAACGCGGCGCGAAGCCGCAAGCGGAAACCTTTCCATATCTCTCCCTGATCTCTCTCCAGTCAACGAGCGACGAGCGGCGCCGCAAGAAGTTCCTCCATCCCAGGAGAAAGATCGCGTGCCAGCACGCGCAACCCCCAGTGCAGGCAGATGCACCATCGGCATCATGCGGCACCTGCTCGAGACCTATCTCCTTGCGCCATCACGGCACTCCCTCCAGCCAACACTGAGCGACGCTCCCCTTCCACTCACGCATCTCCAGGACACTCCTTCTTGGTGTGCGTTGCAGCTTTCTCCCAGGCGGCACAACTGCCAAGTCCCAACCGTGCAGCAGAAAAAACCCCGATGCCTCCCGACCCAACAACCCCGGACCGACCGGTGCAGAGACGATGGTTCGCAAGGATGGAGTGGAGTTCGAAGACGGCCCGCCTGACGACTTCAACCCGAATCCTTCCCCTCGCAAAGCCCAGGCGGCACAAGATCATCGCCTGGGAACCCTATGAGACCCCCCAGGGAGGAAGCAGTGCACATGAGATGAATCCCCAACACGGGGTGGCGGGTCCACGAAACCCTAAGCCCATGTCGGTGATTAAAAAAACAAACAATTTTATTGCTATTTGTAAGGGCTAAGGTGGCCCGAAGGAAAAGAAGGGGAGCAGTTAAAAAAAGGAGGAAAGAGAGATAGGGCTATGTTTTGTAGAGGTGTCTTTGGGGCCCAATGTTGGGCATGCATTAAAAAATCTACCGCAATTTATTAAAAAGAAAAGAAAAGAAAAGAGGCGCGTACAAAAAAAAGTGGTACACAGGATTTTTTAAAAAATGTGGAGGCTATAAAAAAAGGAAAAAAAGAGAAAAGAAAGAATTGAAATAGCGGAAAAAAGAGAGGAATATTTTAGAGAAGCCGAATAAAATGAAATCGGTATCTGCGATGTTTTATTTTCTCCCCACATTTATGCATTTTATTGTCTTCTCCCAACTTTGTCGACGTTCATTGTCCGACAAGTATGGGAAAAAGGGGGGGTATTGTGTAGAGTCACAGGTCTTGTTCCAGATTCAGATGTCAGATTCTCCAGACCGCTCAGATGTTCAGACTCTACAGTTAATATTCAGACTCGACGATCATGGTTTTCGAGTCTTCAGTTTCAAACACGCACTTGTTTGCGGTCTTTTAAGATGAGCACGTGTATGACATCTTATGTCGTGGACCCCATCATTCTTTTTATTTTGTCGGTCAGAGTTTTCATGTGAGTCATAAGGACTCTAGAGTATAGGTTCATTCCCTGTGCCATGTTGGCAAGGATTTTCATGTGGTATCTTAGGTACCTCATAGAAGAGTATCATTCTCTATGCCAGATGAGAGAGGCCCAGTTCTCTGACGAGGGGACTTTCAAACTCCGTTCTCCAGCGATTGTGGACTCCGACGAATATTGCACTTCCACGACCTTTTTCAGTTCGACCCTTTTCAGAGATGGAGCAGTTGTCCACATTATTGTGGCGGGTCAGAGTACTCCAACAAGGAGACTCATTTCAGTTGCAGTGACTCTGACAGGCGTAGTTCAGAGCACATGCTCTCCGACGAGGAGATTTACCAGACTCATACTCCAAGCCGTTCATCATCCTCACCTGCACGACATGAGAAGCAACGTCCTCGACAACAACCGACAGTTGTGCACGTTGAGTTGATATTGTTTGTAGTGTCACGTAGCATGAGTTGAGTTTCTTTCTATTTGTCCAAGCTGAGCATTGCATGCTCCAGCTTGAGGGGGAGTGTTGGAGTATTTGGTCGTGTGTCATATGAGTTGTAGGAGGGTAAATGGATCTCTCCAAGGTCGATTTACCCCATCCACATAACCTGGCCCTTTGAGGCCTTCTCCCGTGGTTTCATCCCGCTCCTTAGGGAATAGGGTCCCACGTTAAATCTTTATCTTCCATGTTTCTATTTCTTGATTCATGCTCTGTTTATCATTCCGCTTCCACATTCTCTATTTTCTAACACCGCTATGGCTTCAAATATCCATCAAATACCGCCTTTTCTTGCATACAATCCATATCACTAAGGTCAGAGGTAATTGAGACCACCGCCAAATCCACCACCATCATATCTATCTTTGCCAGAAACCATAATTGACATCCTACATGATAACCACCTGCAACATGGTCTGACATCTTCTAAAGTGGGTCAAATGGCATCACAATCTTTCAAGTCATCCAAATAGTCAAAGATTCTGAAACTTTGGCCAATGTCCAGTTGTCATCAGATGAGTTTTTCAAGCCAGGATGATTGATGCAGCACAAATATAATTTATTCCTTTTTTTCCATTCTGAAAAATTCTATTTTTGTGATTCCAAGGATTTCAACCGTTATATGAGTCCGTTAGGAGAAGTGATGTATCATTTAAATTATGAATTGTTCCCCTGGGATGACAATGAAACTCAATATCAAGCTATCATTTGTTTGCAACAGGTGAGTTGTTTGCAACAGGTAAGTGTAAATGAACAAAATATGATTATTGACCTTTAGCTTCTTATCACCTCCTTCCATATAGATTCTCTCTTCTTTCCTATAGTCTCTTTCTCAACCCTTTTCTCTCTCTCCCTCATGCAACTTGACATGTCAGCTCTCTCACATCAAAAACCTCCTTCCCAATGCTCCAAATTTCTTCCCTAAAATTAAGACTGTGTTATTAGTGCTTACATCATTGTAAATACGAAGAGAAACAAGAGAGCACATTTGCAAATTCACCAAAACGAATCAATACTTTAAAACTCAAAATTTAATAATAATTGTTTTACATGTTTTGTACAAAGCCTTAAACCAAAATATTGAGAAATATTTACTTTTTTCTGATAGGAAATTTCATCATAACAATGCAAGGCAAAAACGATAAAAAGTTTGCATATTCCGTGTGTTATATCTATATTTCGTCTACAAAGCATTCCGAACTCCTAAACTCAACATAGATCACACTATAATAACCAAAAGAATAACATAGAAACTGTCAATACATGTGAAGCTTTCCATAAAAATATTCATTTCAAGGCACAAGATATATGCCGGTGTAACTAACATAATAATAGAGCAAACAAAGAATACTCATATACCATTACTATACCTCATTTAACTTTTCCCATACTAGGTCAGGTTGATTAAGATAACCTTGATCAGTGACTAGAAGATACAGCTCCCCTTCAAACTGGAATCAGAACCATGATAAGAAATAAATGCACTGAAATCATGGCAGCTAAAACCGACAGAAAAAACTCAGTCAGCTTTTCTATACTCTTCACAAATGTACCTTAAACATGGTACTGAAGTGATTATTGCGAAAGAAAACACAAAGCTCTCTCTCATTAAGACCTTCTTGGAGACGAAACAGACTAAACGACAAAAAAAGGACATTAGTATACTAAAAATAAGTAGCATGAGATATGCAGGGAGTTTACGAAAACGATAAACTACCCATATATAGTCAACTGGCTTGCATTGTTTTTCAGAAAACACCGAATCAGTTGACCTGAACAAAAAACTTCTTACAAGGTTGTTCGATAGAAAAAAAGGAAAAAAAAAAGTTGATTCGGAAAATAAAAGGCATTACCATCTTCTACGGATATAGTCGTTAAACCAGTATACTTTTTCCTAGAGGAGTCGTCGTCTACCAGGGCAGCTGTATCTGCCTCCATTTTGTCAACTTGCTCAGCAAGAACCATCTCGCCTTCATAAACTGGTTCCTGGTTTTGGTATGGTAACAGTCCAGAATCAAGAATGCGCTCCTCTCCTTCATATATAGGTTCCCCACCTTCAAGACTTGAACAAACACTTCGATGGGAATCACCCGAATCTATCCCACCAGAAAAACCGGTACCAATGTTAGATACAAGATCGCCAGAAACAATAGAACTACCATTGTTTTCATAAATGGACTGCCCAAAGATACTTTCAGCTAGGGCTCTGGTGTCTGAGGAAGCCACTTCTGGTAAACTAGTGTGATTTCCATCAGCATCCAGAACATTGGAATCATTTACAACTGCAGAGACAGGTACACTTTGCATTGCAGTTAGTGGATTGCCATCTAAGGCAGTACAAGCTTTAACGTTTTCAGACAGTTGAGATGTCAGTGGACAAAGATGATTTTCTCCACCATACTTTAAAGAATGGGTGGCATCCTCCAAATTGACAGCACAGGATTCAGTCTCTGATTTGGAACACGAGGATGGATTTACATCCTGAGACAAAAGCGAGTCTGGAGAGGGTATAACCTCGGAAATACCAATCATCTCACCAACTAAAACTTTTGAACTAGTTGCAGAATCAGTCTTCTCTGTTGTCCCTTCTTCATGATCAGAAGATGGGTTACTGCAAGTACTCCCATGAGACAAGGATCTGTCGCTCAATGTCGATTCTGTTGAAAGCTCACCTCTGGATAGTGTCAATGCTTTCATCACCTCTGCTTCCTCTTCAAGGTCACCTTTCCTTCCAACTTTTTCGGATGGGACAATAGGCAAAGGATCATCGAAGGATAGACCTCTAGATAGGCTTGGAGAGGGTATTCCCAAAGTTGCTGCAGTCGCAGCAGCAAAATCAACAGTGTCCTCTTCAGGAGAAATACTCCTAGCCTCTGCATGTTGTGTCTCAAGAGCAACAAGTTCTCCAACAACTGTATTATATGATTTTGACCCAATTGCTTTTGCGGTATCTTTATCCTGGATAACATAACATTAAAGCAACATTGGTAAAAATGAAACTCAACTGATATGGCAATGCCTCACAAATCCCAATCAATATGGAACTCATAAATTTTCATTACTTTCTAAGCAAACAAAAGCTTGTGTATAGAAATGTTGCTTCCATCTAGTCTCCATATCCTTTTGTGTAACAAGCGCATGCCCTTCCTAATCCTTAAGGCATCTCACTAGAGATTTTATTTGGTTGAATAATAACTTGGTTGTTAGAAGTCGGGATGTTTAATTTAGATTTTGTTTAAATAATAATTTGAAAGCTTAATAAAGGCCCTTTGGTTCATATCACACATACAATTTTGGGAGTTCGACTCCATTCTTCCTCATTATTTCACTAATCCCCTCTTGCATCCGTGCGGCTCCAAAAGGCCATGTTGTTTGGTGTGCTCCCTCCTCAACTTGTGCATACATGCATTTTCCTAACAACATCCAGCCCTATAGGTGTGTCTTACCTTTCTCTACTACACCCTCTATGTTTTCTCTCGCTATGTCCATCCGGCTGCATCACCAATGAAAGTTTGTAAAGTCCTCATGACACCCAAAACCATGTGCTACTGACTATTCCAAAATGTTTTAACACATGGAAGAGTATTTGCAATCACCCCATTGTCGCAAATAAATCAAAGAGTAAGTCAACACAGATTGAGAACTGCAGAAAAAATCAAGATTAAATATGTTTATTTAAGTTTTTTAGAAAATGAAAAAATAAAGATGGGGTAGCCAAGTTGGCTCCCTTCGGGATAGCCTCAACAAACCCATTAAAAAATCATAATGGACATGCTTTCCAGCATAATATAATTGCACCAAGGCTCACCCAAAATCACTCATTGCAAAGACCCCAAACTGTTTAAGGTTTGACGGGATTTCATACTGATATTTAACCCACATGGAAGAGTATTTGTAATAACCCCACAGTCACAAATGAAATCAGGGAGTACACAAAAAAAAGACAAAAAGAAAAAAATCATCAATTAAAAAATATTTCTTTATCATTTTCAAGAAGAAAAGGACACATTCCACAACTTATAAAATGGCCACCAAAATCTTGATCTTCAAGTGAGAACTAGGAATATGAGTGCAAAAAAATCCATGCAACACATTTCATTGATTTGGTGATAGTGCAGTGTGCCTACCACCCAAACGACCAGGGTTCGAATCCCTCCTACTAGGGGTCGCGTTACGTAACCGACAGCCAGCATAAAAAATAGTTGGAACATTCAACATGAATTTGAGAAAAAAATCTATGTAGCCGATCCTGCTTATAGTGGGAGCAGGCTTCGCCATTTGATCTCTATTGATTTAGGGACTAGGAATGCATACAAGCAAAGGCAAGAACCAATCAGCTGAGTTTTTACACGAGAGGAACTTCAATTCTTAATTGAAAAAGCAAGTATCAAAAGATGATTACCATGATAAAACATGCAAGATAACATAATTGTTGTTAAAAAACATAGTGGAAATGTTTTCAGCACAACAGAATTGTGCAATGATTCTCTCAATGATTGTCAATGAGACGAAAGAATATGTGGGTAATGTTTTCAACCCAATTGGCAATCCTCTCAACACTCGCCCTTAATGCACTCTGGAATTTGGAGAACGCTTGGAATTTGGAGAACGCATGGAGCATGATTAGCACAAAATTAAGATGAGAGAAGATGTGGGTAATGTACTTGACTCTAGGGTCTATATAAACCCAACACCGCTAACCCTAATCAGAATAGGATACTACCCGCTTTTATCTCCATCAACTCTCCCCTTGTAATTTCTTGCACAGTGGGGAAGGGGACTAACTCAGCCATGGTTGTTCCCAAGATCGGGTAAATTGAGGAGGGATGTGTTAGGTAGTTGACAAGCAACATAAAACAATCGGAGATAAATTTCTAGATAGTTTTTTTAATACTATTTAGGATTTTGACTCAAAATAGACAAATCTTTTCAACATAGATTTAAGCAGACATTTAGGTTTGACCCAAAATAGATCTGAATGGAGGCCAAAAAATCCATGTAGTCGACCCTACTTAATTGTGGAAAAGGCTTTGTTGTTGAAATGAGAAAGGAGACTGCAATTTTTCCATCCCTTCACCTCAAAATTTACATATACAACTCCCAACTTTCAACTTTGGATAAAGAAGATTTGAGTGAGGGACTTCTTTATAATTCTTCCAAGAGATATTTGTGCCCCTTCCTTTACGGGGTTTAGGGGATATAGTTGGGGTTTGAGAGATCTAGGAAACCCTTACTAGGGTTTGCACTTCTCCAAAATAACGGCACTGCCAACGATGGTGAGATGACAGCAACAATCATGTTTGTGATATGCATGATGGTTGTTCACACAGTAGTTTTGGCCCTACATTCGGGTGTCGAAGATGGGGTTCCATCGGTTAGTACGAATGGTACCCCAATAGCGGGGATGATGGTGATGTTTGGTCTACAGCAGCGACAGAAATGCATGGGCCCGCAACAACTATGGGTGGCGGTGGCGATAAGCTCCCCAGACTGTGTAGCTGGCGTGTGAGGATGGGTCAGTAAGGATTGCGATATCATGGTTGGTGATTGTAGGTTTTGGTGGCCACAATGTGATTTGTTTTGCGGTGATTACAAGGTGATGGCCTCGGTACGTGTCATGAGGTGATGAACTCAATGAGACTGGTTGCGGGTTCAATACCCTTAACGACAGAAGTGTTATATCAGGTTGAAGCTCGTGCCTAATGGATGATTTCCAATACACGAGTCAGAGGGCGACAATGGCAAGCTTTATAGTGCGCACGACATCCTAGGGCCGGTTTGGACACATGCTACTGAGGATTGTGAGGACTATGGCAACATGGAAAGCTCGACGATGGAGTTATTTACTTGGGACCTGACGATGGTGCCTAAGGGTCTTAGGTTTCAGCTTGCGTCAATAGCTTTTCATATTACGGTGACGGCGGTAGAGAGGCTTGAACATGGTTGTCTTCAATGTTGTTTTCTTTTTCGAATTTCGAGTATATGGTTTGCTGCTTGTAACTTCAAATCTATAGTTCTTGCTATACACGAGTCTTCATGTGCTTGTTATCATCGATTTTACTATATGATGTATAGCTAAAAATGCTTCTCGAGCTTCCATGTACACTCGACGAATCTGTAAATGGAACCATCATGCTCTCCGATTTTTCGAACACTTTGATTGATCCCCAGATTGTGAGAACAATATATACACAATGTTGAGATACTAATCGATCTAAAAGTGAAGATTTGGTGGGAGAAACAAATTTGGAGGAGAGGGAGATGCACCGTTTGCGCAAGACTTGGGAGATGAAGAATGAAGATGTGCGGGAGAGAGACGGAAAAAGGAGTGAATAGCAGAAATCTCCAAATTTTAATTAACTTCAATCGATCCTATCTTTTGACTTTTAAGGGAGAGATCTAGTATTAAGTCTAATTCAGTTGGTCACATACAGGACCCATAGATTAACGGATTACGATGAGCTTTTTGATATGCATGAGAATGTTTTTATTCCACTGCCATGCATTACCAAAATTTTCAATGAGGGAAGTTGTAGGACGAACATCGAACCCTAACCCTAATTTAATTGGACAACAGACAAAAAATCCTAACTAAATAAAACCTTAACTGGAGAACTAATTAGAGGACAAACCGTAATTTTACCCTAATACTTAATCATGCACTACACTTGAATGTTTAGCTTCGACAATACAGCACTCAACACAAACAAGCCGACCACATACACAAACCGGATATAACTCTCAAACCCTCAATGGCATCTCCTATCGCTTGTGATCTTAGGGAATTTGCACCTCAAGCTGTTATATTTTTTGAATGCTCTAGATACGGAAGATTGAAAATGGTTATATTCGATGGAGACCTATGTGAATGTTGTTATTCTATGGAGATATGAATAATGAATTTCATCGTTAAACCTCTGCAATGAATCTTTCTCAAGGGAGAGCCTCCTCAAACTGGACCTTTCCTATACCGATTATGGGGGCGTGAGTTCTTCTCTGGAGTTCATATGGATCTCTCTGTACCATGCATCTTCATTGGTATGTGTCATACATAGTCCAAATTCAAATTATAATCCTCAATATATGAGTATGGGGACCTTTTCAACAAAAGATCTCATATGTATGTCTCATAAAAAATGAAGTTGTCCATAACTTCTCCTATCTCTCGTATTCATGTGGTAGATACAAACTCCATTAAATTTCTCTCCCTTTTTTCTTTATATTTTCTCAATCTCCCTTTTTGTCTCGAAATCTCATTTCTGCCTATTTTTATTCATTTCTTAAACAGTCTGCTTCATTTTTTATTGACTATTTTTTCTCACAGCCTTCCCCTTCCATTTTCCTCAACCTTTCTACTTTTGTTTGGATGTTTCTTCATTTTCATTTTTTAAACTTAGGCCTTTTAGGCCCATGACAACAAAAATCTTCTTTCTTCACATCTCTCTCCTTTTTTTGGGAACAACAGCCCTTCAATAAAAAACTTTCAATAAAAACTTTCAGCCTGTTACAGTCAACTTCCTTTGTAGAGATATGTGTTACATAGAGATATATGTTATTCTCGTCTGTATCGTTTTGCATTTTCTTTTTTCCATTGGACTCTTGATGTATTTTACCCATAGGCTACTCTACTATATAAGAGAGCCTAGGGCGTATGGAATAAAAATGTTTCTTATTTTTCCCAACATGGTATCAGAGCGACGGTCCTAGACCGGAGTTCTCGATCCAAAACCCTAACCCTAAACCCCTTCTACCTCCAAGCCCCGTGCGCCACCGCCGCCTAGGTCTCCATGCACTGCCGCCTAGGTCTCCGTACGCTTGCACCCTGTCCTCCGCCTAGGCACGCTTAGGCACCATCCGCCCGGGCCCTGTCCTCCGCACGCGCCTCTATCGCGTGTTGTTCTCGTGCGGCCCATCGCGTGACGACTCTTGCATGTCGCCCTTCAAGGCCCTTCCCAACGCCACAGTCTCTTGGCACTCCTGAGGCTGCGACTCAACCTCATGGTTCCTGCTTAGTGCATCGCGCGCGCGCCTGGGCCATGACCGTGTTGGCAAGGAAATAGTCGACCGCTCTAGGGTTCGGCCAACCCTAAGGCATCTTCATTAGCAAGGAAACCGTCGACCGCGTTCTAACATCAATGGGTTTGATTGCTTGAGTCTACACATGCAACCAAACCTGTGAATGTCAGTGTAGACGATCATATTCTCAGTCTACAACCCTAGTCTTCTATTCTCATCATGTCAGAAAGCAAGGCAGATATCCCATCTACAGGCGCCTTCAGAGGTCGCGCCTATTGTAAAGATGGACGGGTTGAACTACGAATTGTGGGCTATGCAGTTCTTGAGTATGATGAAGTCGACCGGTAAGAAGCACAATTTTACTGAGGAAGAGCTTGCTGAGAAGACAGGGGTCAATGCCTCATGGGAGGCAGATGATGCATATACCAAAGTATGGCTATCTGGAACATTAGCAATTGAGATTGCTAACGATATTCTCCATCAGCCCACTGCCAAAGCAATGTGGGACATTCTGGCTGCCACCTATTCACAGGCAAAGAATGAGACGAAGATTCTGCAACTCCAGCATGACATCTTTACAATCAAGCAGAATGGACGACCTCTACACTCATTGTACACGTCTTTACGTGGAATGTTTGAGAAGCTTTACAGCTTCATGCCTCTCACAACCACTCTAGAGCAACAGAAGACCTATCGGAATGCCATTATGGTGGGTGTATTCCTAGTTGCCCTTGATCCAGAGTACGATACAACACGTTCCCAGATCTTAGCGGATTCCACTATTCCTCCTATGAAGGAAGACTTTCACAGGCTGAATCGTATTACTGTTCCTTCGTCTACTGCATATCAGATCGCCTTAGCCATGGCAGCAAATCGAGGTAGTGGGGGTCATCATCATCAGTTTCGTGGTCGTGAACCTTGGGGCAGATGAGGCCGTGTTCGGCCATCATGAATCTTTTTCCACCATTCTGGGCATACCGAAGACACATGCTATTCCAAACATGGATTTCCTGCTTCTGCACGAGTCGCTGAACAGATTGAGCGTCCATCCGCTTCATCTAGGGATCAATGCTTTGATGATCTTGTAGTCCGTCTGAGGGGCATTTGTGACGCCCCGAGGATCCGGGTACTCGGCAAACCAATCCACGCACATAATTCCACATTCGAATAGTTGACATTCACAAAAGCAGGAGAAAAGCAACATGCAAAGGAAATATTTTTTTTCATTGCATTCAACCTGTTCACAAGCACGTGTATTTCCATTCATCAATTCCATTACAATCTATTATCCATTTCCATGTCCACAAAAATTACATGTAAGCATAAATATAGATGTCCACCATCATACATTACATGCCATGTCTCTCAAAAAGAAACTACAAGTAAAGAAGACCGTAAAAACTACTACCAATTGTTATAAAAGAAGTGTAGTGAAGCTGCGCTAAAAGTGATGTCTCCAAACTGCTCATTGTTGAGGACCTGCGGATCCACACGTAGGTACGTTATGAGCAAAGTTGCCCAATACGAATTAGATAAAACTATACAACAACAAATATGATATAATTTAAATGTGTGCAAAAGAGAACGAAACTAGGTAATCAAATCTCACAAGAATCACATTTTTTTATTATGGTTATTAGATATGGATATAAGTAACCAAGCTTCATGGATAGTCTGTGGTCTTGGTCTAGATGAGACCTCACACTATGACTCTAAGGCAAAAAGGATACCTTAGGGTTGGGGTGCCTCCGTAGGCATGCGGTGGGGTACAATGCATCCTAACTAAGTTCCCAACACGTCCACTTAGCTCCACTTCACTATTGTACTTCTGATTCACAAAATATATTCCAACCCGCGAATCTTCGCGACTAGCCCAATCCTCCTTATGCACATGAGATTAACATCCCATCCCCAACTTCATTAACCACATTTCCCGGAACTTCCCTCTTAGCGCTCCCACTCGGAATACCGACCAATGTGGCCTACATTGGCCTGTACACGAGTGTTAACTCTAAGTGACAAGCGAAATACTAGCCGACCAACCATGACTACTTGGCCCGCGCTCGAGCACCGGGCTAAAGCACGCAAGTGCCGAGGCCAACACCGTCAGATCAGCACCTCGGTGTGCCAAGCAACATGTCCCCCAACCATCGCAGCTACAGTAGCAGTTGGAATCGCGGTCAACTAGGCTTCTACCCGGGGCCCCAAGGATGCATGCCCCTCCCTTGGCGGCGCTACTCCACTACCTACAATTTCCTGAGTTTGGATCAACATCAATCAATGTTATTGCACCATGTCTTAACCTCCGAGATATACAACCATTATATGTCCTTCATGAGATACGATTAAGAAAACAATTGTAATACGCAACATTGACACTTACACAAGCTGGTCTCGGTGAAGTAACACTTTGCTATTCGATTTGCTAACGAACAATCGAGTATTGAAATGTGCACAGAATTTATCAAACACTTGAGGAATAGATAAAAAGAGATGACAGGAACATGATGCAATTAGAATCAAATATGACCAATATTTTGAACATCTAAATCATGAACAATTTCACATTACCAGATCATGAATACTTCTGCATTACTATAGTTATAGGCCACTGGTCATAATCAGGGGACCACCCTTGATGTTATGGTATTGCTCACATTCTAGTTTCTTTTTTTTTAGAGTGTGGATAAGGATCCAAGATGAATTTCTAAATACTGAGTCAGATGCATATTATATTACCATGTGACTCCAAATACACAACCAACCAATTAACAATCGTTCTCTGCTATTAGGATTGGATTGAATGCTGATGGGAACCAAATGATACAAGAAGGAAATCACATTCCCAAGTGGAGATTTTCGAGTGGAAGATTTTTCGGTATGCAGAACTAGTTTCCAGTATGCAGAACTGCCCATATACTATAATCATTTTAATGGTCCATCCTCTAATCATGAAAGAGGTGATTCCCAATTAGCAGGCACTCAAGCAATGAGAATCATTTCTAAATCCAACATATCACTACAGGGTACAACACCAATGAATGTTCATTAATTTAGAATGGATGATAATCAGTGTGTTGAAGTATGGGAATTCCAGAAGCCTAGAAGCCTGAACATGTCATATAATTCTCTGCAAGCTTTTCTGAAAGCAAGCACTCACGTCCACCTTTTAGCAAAGCGCTTAGGACCAAGTGCAATAGCTCTATCCTAAGTCTTTATACAAGTTTCCAAGAACAAACATGGCCCCAAACACTATGTCCCATGGAGATACCCAGAAAAGTTCTCTAGCAACAGGAGCGGTTTCCCATTTTAACAATACATGCTCATAATAATTTTGGGTTTGCATTACTGCATTTCCATTCTTATAATTGGAGTCTGGCACTGTCTGTTCAGGTCATAATTCAAACGAAACTATGCTATTCCCTTCTTGCTGCAGTTCTAATTTTGGTAGAAAACAATGGTTTAAGCCCACACTAGAGATTAACTATACAAACATTGCATATGCCAAACACCACATGCAACGGTTGGGAGGACAAATTGCTCGATACTTAGGATCATCCGAATGAAAATATACCCTTGTTCAAATAGAGAACTCAATCTACTTGGACAGTGCCTGTCATAATTATGTACCTTTGCTAAAACAGTGGATCTCATTCAGATCTCAACTGAAATCTCAACATCCAAATACTAAGAACCCAGACAAGATATATATACTGAAAGTGTCATTTTTTTTATTCATACTTGTGCTTGTTCATCACTCTCCACTCTATACAGATTCCCAACATGGAACCAGATATGATTTATGTGTTCTATTAGAACCCACCGCTGCAAGGGGTAAAGAATAGAATGCCATAAAGCATAGCTAGAATCTCCATCTATATGCAGATTCAAGGGAAAGGGACTGACATGGATCGACCCCTTAAGGACTACAATGGTTTAACAAGAGATGTTCAAGTATGTAGGTTCAAAATCGTGTGGAATCCACAGCAAAAGGAGAGGAACATCGTACCTCAACAAAATTTCGCAACTTTGGAATCTCCACCTGCAGAGAAACGACACGCTCGGCACGCTGTTGACGTTGAGAATCACACACAGGGGTGACCTCAACATTCTCCTAATGAGGACAGCCTCGGATCACTGATCCGACGAACTCGAACGAGCATGGGAGGCACTCTGGCGAGGGGAAGGGAGGAGGGAACTGCTGGAGGTCGAAGGAAGGGGATTTGGGGTGTTTTAGGCGTGGTTCACGAAGGGGAAAGGGATGGGTATATGGGTCCGACCCGGATTCGGATCCGAACCCGGATCCGAATGTGACATGTACCCCTCCTCACTAAAATGGTCATAACTCAGGCTCCCGAACTCGGATTTTCGCATTCTTGGACTCGTTGGAAAGCTATCGACGAGCCCTACGTAATGAACCAATCAAATAAATTTTTTGGACCCTACAATAAAAGCAGATTTGCAATTAAACCCAGATCCAGCTGGGTTTTGCATTTTAGTCCCTGTTCAATTTTCAGTGTTTTTACAGCATTATTCCTCCATACAATCCTGTTGCATCAGCGCCTACTTCTGACTTCTGAGAGTCACTCCGACGTTGCTGCTTCTGCATCCACCAGTACCTCATATAGCACTTATGCATTCACTAGCAGTAGTGGATCGGATATTTTAGAGTGGATTATGCACTCTAGTGCCACACATCATCTGTGTGGTGATCAAGGTCTGCTTACAGGCTACCGACAGGTTCCTCCAAGCCGTATTGTGGTTATTGCTAATGGGACAGCATTCTCCTATTACTGGTCAGGGGGAGATTAGCCTGACACCATCTATGCATCTCAAGAACGTGTTGCATGTGCCTGATTTTTCGATGAATTTGTTTGTCGTCCATTAGCCAATTCTCAAAGGATTTACATTGTCGGGCAATTTTTGATCCATCTTCTCTCATTTTTCAGGACAACCTTACGCGCAACGTGATTGGGCATGGCTATGAGCAAGGCGGCCTCTATCGTCTTAGTCAGACCCCTTATGCCGGAGCCTCTTCTCTACCTGCTGGATCCATGTCTCCATTACTGTGGCACTTGCGCTTCGGACATCTATCTCTTCAGAAACCGCATCAAGTGTTACCCCAGGTTTCACCTCACACGTCCATCCAATGTGAGGCTTGTCAGTTGGGAAAAGCACCATCGATCTACCTTTCCCAGTCGTCAGTGTCGGAGAAGTACCTCCAAGTTTGAGTTGTTTCATATTGATATCTGGGGTCCTAGTCGTGTTCCTAATCATCAAGGACACAGGTTTTATACGGTTATTGTGGATGATTTCTCTCGTGTCTCGTGGGTCTTTCTGTTAAAAGAATAAATTTGAAGCGGAGAATATTATCATTAATTTCATCAATGAAGTTCGTGATGTTTTTTCTGCATCTGTAAAAATTGTGAGAAGTGATAATGCCTTGGAATTTTGTACTCATACTTTCCAATTATTTTTCATCTCAAGGGATTATCCACCAAACCTCATGTGCCTATATTTCCCAACAAAATAGGTTGCCGAAAGGAAACATCGTCATTTACTTGATGTCACCAGGTCGCTTCTCATACAGAGTCATGCCCCTCATTCTTTCTGGGGTGATGTTGTTCTTACGGCATGTTATCTCATTAATCGTATGTCGTCGTCTGTCTTAGGTGAGAAGCTTCTCTCTTGTTTTTCCTGACAAAGAATTGTTCTCCCTCACCCCTCGTATGTTTGGCTCGGTTGCCTTTGTCCATCAGTTGTCTACAGGGATTGACAAGCTCTCTCCTAGGGTTGTCAAGTGTGTTTTCGTCGGGTACTCCAGAACACATAAGGGGTACAAGTGTTATATTCCATTGCGCAGGAGGTATCTTGTTAGTGCTGATGTTACTTTTTTTGAGCTTGTTATGTACTTCTCATCTACAGGTGATCAGTTGGGATCCTCTGGCACTACTGAAGCTATATACATGCCACCACCACCATCATCACATGCATCATCACCACTACCACCTCCACCGTTACCATCCCCTATACCTCCTGTCACAGTTCTTGTTTCCCCATTACCATTTACTATACCCGTAGGCCTGCTTCTGTTCATGGTCACCACTCATCATCTAGCTCGCATGAGGTATGTTCTGAGAATATTATTAATATTGATGGATCTGATGATTTCCCTGATCAAGATGTGTTACAGAGGCCAGATGAGGAGGCAAGTGATTTGGATCTACCTATTACTCTTCGGAAGCAGAAGTGCAGCTACGTGTCATATCCTATAGCATCTACAGTGTCTTTTGATCGCTTAACTGGAGATCATGAGCTTTGTCATTGCACTATCGACGGTGGATATTCCACGGAATTACCAAGATGCGTTGAAGGATAGTCGATGGCGTTTAGCCATGGAAGAAGAAATGGTTGCTCTTCAGTCAAGAGGCACCTGGAGCCTTGTTATTGCACCTACTGATGTGTCTCCAGTGAGCTGCAAGTGGGTCTTTACAGTTAAGCAGAATGCAAATGGCAGCATTGACAGATACAAGGCATGCCTGGTTGCTTATGGCTTTACACAGACATATGGGGTGGATTGTCTTGATACATTCTCGCCGGTTGCTCGCCATTCCACCCTACGGATCCTCCTCTCTGTTGCGATTACTCGTGACTGACCACTATACCAATTAGATGTGAAGAATGCATTCTTATACGGTGACTTACAGGAGAAAGTCTACATGCAACAACCACCTGGTTTTGCTGTTGAGGGGAAGTGTTCTAAGGTGAGTAGACTTCATGAGGCTATCTATGGCCTTAACTAGAGCCCCAGAGCTTGGTTCCAGAAGCTCTCAAACCTGTTTGAGAAACAGGGGTACAGACGTTCCAATGCAGATCATTCCTTGTTTGTACAGAAGACGCCCAAAGGTATTATTGCAATTATGGTGTGTATGTAGATGATATCTTAATTACATGTGATGATGAACAGGGAATTCAGAGAGCGAAAGAAATGATGGGTCGTGAATTTGTCACCAACCTTGGAGTTCTTAGATTTTTTTGGGACTAGAATTCGCCAGAAATCCTCATGGGTTGGTAATGACCCAGAGGAAATATGTCACTGACCTGTTGAGTGAAACATGAATGCCTGGTTGCCGACCTTCCACTACTCCCATGGATCCTAGTATGAAATTATATGATGAGGACACTGATGAGGTGGATAGGAGAAGATACAGAGAACTGGTGGCCAAGCTTCTCTATGTTTCTATTACTCGACCGAATATCTCCGTTGCTGTGAGTCGGGTGAGCCAGCTCATGGAGCAACCACGTCAGGTACATATGGATGCTATACATATGATACTCAGGTACCTTAAGTCATCTCCAGGTGCAGGTCTGATGTTTAAGAAAGACAAGGAGATTATTATCTCAGCATGTGCAGATGCAGATTACGCAAGATGTCCTAAGGATAGGAAGTTCATCACTGGTTTTGCTGTGTATGCCGGCGACTCTCTGGTCTCATGGAGAAGCAAGAAGCAAACGGTTGTCGCAAGATCTAATGTTGAGTCAGAATATAGGGCTATGGCCCAGGTCAGTACAGAAATGATGTGGATGAAGGCTGTGCTTACAGATCTATATATAAAAGTCATGCTTCCTATGGCTCTGGAATGTGACAATCAAGTTGCTCTATCCATTGCGAATAATCCAGCATTTCATGAACAAATCAAGCACATTGAGGTTGATTGTCGCTTCATACGAGATATGATTCAGAAGGGATTTATTTCTACATCCCATGTTAGCTCAGGGGACCAAACTGCAGACATCTTCACCAAGGCATTACTTCGAGGGCCGTTCCAGAAGAGTTCGTCCAAGCTGAGCATGATTGGCATCTATGCTCCACCTTGAGGGGGAGTGTAGAGATATATGTTATGTAGAGATATATGTTATTCTCGTCTGTACCGTTTCGCATTTTCTTTTTCCCGTTGGACTCTTGATGTACTTTACCCATAGGCTACTCTCCTATATAAGAGAGCCTAGGGCGTATGGAATAAAATGTTTCTCATTTTTCCCAACATCCTTTATTTTCTGAAAAAAATGGAGGATTTCGGCCCCATTGGGAACAAGGAATGTCATCCCTTCTATTTATTTTAAGGGTCCAAAATGTCAATCCTTTTCTTCTTCAGATCATCCAGATTTCTTCTTCTTCGATTGGATAGTGTTTCCCCAACAAGGCTTGGCGACCCATCAATGAACAGCTCCAACGATAGCACGTTCTTCTCCGATGCTAGGGTTTGAGGAACCCACAATGCATCTTCCTTCTCATGGGTTAGCCACATGTGACACCATCATATGAGATTCTTCCTCTTTAGTCTCTTCGGAATTCTCCATCGAGCCTACGTATTGTGATGCTTGTCATCGCATGCAGATTCACCGAATGCCTTGAGCCATCTTCTTCTCCAATAGCTTCATCAGTTAGCGAGAGTGTGATGCTGATCAAGAACGATGCCGATTCCCTGTAAGTTGGCGTTGCCACCACCATGGTTTTACCATGTCATTGCCACGTCTCCAATCTAGAGTTCCGATGGGAATATCGTCGCCCATTCAAGGTCACTGTTTTTCCAAGTGTTGGGGACCAAGCTTGCAAAAGTTGGTGCTATAATAAAGTTGGTCGATTAAATGCTTTACTATTTTGCTATTTCATTGTCATAGTCTTGAATATATCTTAATCTATGTCAACATAAAAGAACTTGTCTATCGAAATTATTAAAATATTTAAAAAAAATAAAAAAAATAAAACCAACAAACTCCAATTAATCGCATGTTGTCACTTAATCCTTAGTCATGGACATTAAACATTAATAGAGCACAGATTTGGTTTATTTAAAAAATATAACAGATAAAACGTAAATAATTGTTAAAAAAATTCCACTGATTAAACTGACTAATCAGACCGATTACTCTCGATTACTCTGTCTGCTGACTATTGAATGAATAATCTTTCAATCAAACACTCCACCACTTAATCTGACCGACTAGTCGATCTAGTCAGCCAAATTTGCATTTGCAAGCTTGTTAAGGATTAAATTGGGTTCTTCTTTTGAACTCTAAATGGTTGAACTTAATGGCAAATCAGGTGCTCAAGGAGCATGCACATTGTGTTCCTCCCCATCATAGGAGTGCGAGAATTTTTTTTCATCACGGAGCCATCACCTCACTGTGGCACTGAATTATTGCACCATGGAGCCAACATGCATAAATGATGCTAGATCTTCAAGAAAGATCCATAAAAAATAGAGTAAATTACAAAAAAAAAGTGTCCTAACTATGCATCGGTATTCCCAGTCAGCGTCTCATTTTTAAATACAACAAAGAAGAGCTCGAACTTTCAACTTTAAGGTTTAACGTCAACATAAAAGGGTGGAAGTTAAGGGGAACGAATCCTCTGCTATAACAGCAGGGATCTGCTCGATCACGATCGGGTGGTGCACACGGGAAGGCCAACCACAACCGTGCACCCGTGTGCGCCACCCGATTGTGATCGAGCGGCTCCAGCATTTTGTTGTATGGTAGGGATTTGCACCCTGCAGAAAGTAGGTGATTCGAATCTGGGGAAGCGGTCTGATTTGCTTGGCCGGACGTTGCAACCAAATTATTGTGCTTTTATGGCTCCCTCTGCCCAAACTATTTCTATTCCAGGGCCATCCATTTTCTGGAATGGGAGATGATCAATGCTTCCTCGTGCGACTCCTCCCATAAGGCATGTTCTTGGAGATGGTTGTAAGTTCTGCCTATTTACATTGGGTTCTTGGAGATGAGTGGACATGGCAAGAAACGAGGCATGCTTGTTGCCCTGCCTATTTACATTGGGTTGTTGGCGGCTAGCGCATGGTACTTCATGAGGGACTATTGGGAGGGCAGAAGATGGCTCCCAATCTTTCATTCTAAGCTATTGAATCAGAGGTTTGCTAAGTTTCTACATCTATTATTGCCAGTTTGCGAGAGTTTTGGCGACACTATGGATCATTATTACTGTGCCGATGGACATTTCATGGAGCAAAAGGCTTGTAAGCCATGCTACTTGACGATGGTCGTTGACCCAATGAGTGCCTCCGACCAATTTACTGACAATTGGAGGTAGAAGATCCCTTCGCGGGTTCCAATTTGTATTTGGCTGCTGAGAAGGGATCGCCTACTAACTGTAGAGCAAAGAGCTAGGTTTTCCTAGGAACTGATGGCACAAGCCAATGTTGTGTTGCATCTGAGGAAGAAGTTGAACACCTTTTCTTTGGGTGCTCGGTTGTGACGAATGTATGGGCGACCTCGCTTGTCAAATTGGTGTCTTGCTCTGACTGAGTCGGTTTCAGGGATACATTAGATGAGTTGGGAAGTCGGCATAGCCCCACCAAGGCTATGGTGGCGAGAACCTTATGGCCCATGTCGCTTGTGTGGAATGGATCTATATTCCCGAGAGAGAGAGAGAGGGAGGGAGAGAGAATGTACATGGAGAATATTATAGAGCATGTAAAAAGCCTAAAGACCTTTTGGTCTTTGTGCTAATTTTTTTAATAATGTAAATATGTAGAAATTCGATCGAAGTTTCAATCAATTCGGTCATTTTTATACTAGGGCCCTCATTTTTTGATCATCTCGGTCATTTCAATCGAATTTTGATTTCTACAGGATATCAATATTCGATAGAAATTGGACCAAATTTCACTGAAATTTGAGGCCATGATTAAAAAGAGAGTGAGGAGACTCATGTGTAAAGTTATGTATTTCAAACTTCCATGCATTCTCCCCTGTCAACATTATCTTTATGCTCGTGTTGGCAGCTGCAAATCATGGTATGAAAAAACTAGCCTCGAGGCGGTCGAGGTGCACGCCTTAAGGCGAGACGTTCCTATTTAGCCTCGAGGTGTGCACCCAGGTCCAGTCAAGTGAGGTGTGTGCCTCAGGAGGATGAGGCGTAGCCTCAAGGCAGTCGAGGCGTTTTGTGAGACATTTTTGCTTTTGGGGGATATATTTTATGATTTTGATGATTTACTTGGTAATTTGAGAAGCTTATGAAAATCTGCTTGTTTAGGATAATGATTATACAAGATAAATGCCTAAATCTTATGTTTCTTTCCTTCCCAAAACTTCATATTTCCTATTAATTGTGTCCAACTATTTCGCAAACTCTTACTATTTCTCTCTTAATGAATGAATTCATAAAATATAAATTCCAACACTACTCGTAAACTTAATGAACTTTGCAATATATCAAGCAAAATGAAATAAATAGGGTTTACGATTACTCATCTTGCCATATATTATATGTTTGACATACCACATAAATTTGTTTGATGTAGATTTAATCGTACGTTTAATTACAACAAGATTTCAAAGGTTTGCTCGAAATGGATAGGATTCACGATTTCTCGTGAGAAAATATATTATATGTTAGATACATAACATAAATTTCTTCGACGTATATTTAATCGTACTTTAATTACAACAATATTTCAAAGACAGAAATGTATTGCTTGATTCTTTCACAACATCTACAGACAATGAATTCCTCTTTGATTGGATGAAAATGTGTACAGAGGGATATGATGTTGTTCTATCTTCTATTCTAGTGTTCTTATCGCTATTATTTCATCATATATTATAGTGTTAAGTATTAAATATTGTGCAAAGAACATAAAATTACATTGACATATATATAATTATAGTTTTCTACATAATTTTCTCAATAAAATGATATTTACGTCTCGACCGCCTCGAGGCTACGCCTCGAGGCTACGCCTCGCCTCGATTCTGAGGAAAACACCTCGTTCTGCCTTTCATTTTTTCAAACCTTAACTGCAACAACTTGACATATTGTTTTATTCTAGAAGTGTTGCTTCAAGCTGAGAATGATTAACATCTATGCTCCATATTGAGGAGTGTTAACACTATCATATTTCTTATTTCTTTCTTTTGTAATTTTCCCTTCGGTTATTTGCCCTCCAGGGTTTCTTCTCCTTTTTTTTGAAAGTCAGGGTTTCTTCTCCTTACATAAAAGAGCCCTATGACCTCCTTAATAAATAAGTCATTGTTTTATCTCTGCAATATCCATCAATGGCATGAGGTGGAGACAAGTGACCAGTGGTGTTATAAAGTATTGAGAAAAAATACTACCACAATTAGGGTACTTCTCGGATATTAGGGAATAAGACTCCTGGTGATAAGAACTTGAACCATAATGAAAGGATGGGGTAAAGGGTGCATTGATGTCCTTGTATTGATGATCACCCAATTTCATCTTTAAGAGATCTCACTGAAGGTATCAAATCCTTTATACATAGATAGAACCCACCCCTACGGCCATCAAACCAGTATATCCAATATCTAGTATTCCCATACTCATTATCCATGGGCTCTAAATTGGCATGCATTCTATGTATACTCATTATCCATGGGCTCTGAAATTGGCATGCATTCTATGTATATATTTTTTTACGTTGCTATGCGTACTCGCTTCCAATTTTCAATATTTGATTACCGATTAGGATTGTAGGGTACTATTAGAGAATGAAAATGAGCATACTCGGACGAACAATGAAACCATAAAAAATGAATGAAATAACAATACATAGGGGATAAGATTGGAGGATGATAAACAAAAAAGAATCCACATTGCTTCGTGCAACTCCAATAATGCCAATCACTAAATGTAGGTTTTCTGAGTGAGAAAGAGAATGAATGAACATGCTCAAAGAAGCAATGAAATCATAGAAATAATACACAGAAAATGAGAATATATAATCAAAGAAGAAGAATTACCATCACTTCGTATGACTCCAATTCGTTGTCAATATACCAATGTAGGATTAACTGTGCGGTGCTCTTTAAAATAAGAATGGGCATACTCGAAACCACAAAATCAAACAATATAAAATGAAGGAAGAAAGAATACATGATGGATGAGAACATGATAATATAAAATACGACTTGAGAAATGAACCACATCACTTCTTGTGACTTCCTTGTATTGGCATACTCTCAATGAAGGTACTATATCAATGTTTGACAGTTTTTTTGGAGAATATGGAGTGGCATGCTCATCTATGGCTGCGATGTTTAGAAAAAATGAAAAAAACCAATATTTTTTGCATGTATCAACAGCATGCTCCCGCATATCATCGACATGCCCTCAAATTTGGGCATATTATCGACATGTTCATAGGCATCTTATCAATATCTTGGAAGATTGATACTCCACATATATTGGCACTGCCAAAGCCATTGGCATGGTGCAATATCTTAATCTATGTTATTAATCACGTGCCTCAATGACTCACCAACATTTGCACAAGTGCACTTGATCGACAAGCCAGGAAAACACAGATCCTGATAAACAACATAATATCATTTAGCATACTGCAAAATGGAAGCATGCAATTGACCATTCCACTTCCCCTCCATAAAGAACCCCAGAAAAAGCCCCCTCTCGTACAGCCATAAAGCCACAATGATCTAGACTACTGCATCCAGGACTCATTAATTGCATCCATCCAGCCAAGCCACACTCAGTACAATCATTCATCAAAATGAAAAAGGAAATCATCATGATATCCCTCTCTCACTTATGCCAAACATATATTAGTGTTCCTTACCTCCTCGGGGATATCCTATTTATATTATCCAACCAAAGTAAATATCTTTTTACAATATGGATTCATAAAAGTGACTTCTGGGTGCATACTCCATTAATACTTATCTTACAACAATTAGCAGAATTTGTCTTATATAAAGAGGGGTCTGAAAGGATTGTGATGATTGGCTCGGCTTAAAGATAAATACATCTGTATTTGGTTGTTTATGCCATGGTGGATGCATACTTCTTCTTGCCAAGAACATATTGCTCGCAGAAATCCAAGGTGCTTATTTTCTACCTATCAAGTACTCCTCTTTTTGAGGGAATAGGCATGCTCTTCTCACACCAGTGGTCAAGTCTAAGGTGCCAAAAACTGTTGCGGTCCTCTTCGGATGATGGCGGTGGTGGTTGCGGTGTAGCAACAATAGTAGTTCCTCAAACTATATTCTCTGCAGGGCATAGAGATTAGATAATCTCTACTAGGACATAATCGGACGCCCATCCACTGTGATGGAAAGAATGACATTTTCTGCAGAATACTTGCACCTATTTTCCTCCAAGGTGTTAAATGAAAGTCTTTGTCATATCTGGAACATGACAAACATCTGTCAAAGTAATCATGCTTCTAGTACGTGATCTAATTAATAAAAATCCTATCCCAATTTGTTCTAACAGAGAATCGTTACCCATAACGATGAGTTCACCTTCAGCATGTTTGTGCATGTAGAATCAATGCTGGTTTGGTGTAGAAAGGTAAGTACAACTACAGTCAAGAAGCCAATATTCTTGTGAGTTGTATGGAGAGGCGATCGTTAGAACAAAGCTCGTGTCGCTGCGTTCAACCTCCATGTAACTCATCTCTGCGAAGTCTTCCTTCAGATTATCCGATTGTAAATTTTCTACCATTTTTTCATTCTTAAGTACCCAGTATTAATCTTCTGTGATTCCTTTCATCTTTTAGTAGCTATAATACTTACCCAGGCAATTTGATTCGTGGGTTTTTATAACTTGTGCCCTTCCAAACATCTGCAGTATCAATGATGCCCTTCCATTTTTTGTAGTATTAGTTGTGCCCCTGACTTCTTATCAAAATTCACAGTTTCACCCTTTTGTAATATCAGTTATGCCCCTACTTTACCTTAACGGAAGGGCAACATTGTGAAGTTTGTAAGAAGTTAGAGGCACAACTTATGTTACAAAACAAAAGAAGGGGCATCATAACTTATATTGCAGAATTTGAAGGCACAAGTGATAAAAACCCTTGATTCTTTATTTCATCTTCTGATCTGGAACTTCGAGTACGTTGGTCGGAGCTGGCACACGGATCAGGCAGGTGGAGGACTCGGTCGGGTATTAGATCTAGAAGAAGGAAGAAGGGGGAGAAGAGAAGGTGGGAAAGGGCTATTGACCCGAAAAGGTCAACATTCCCTAAAAAGGCACCAATGGGCTTTGAGCCCATTAAAGGACAAAATCAGAGAAAAACAAAACTTAAATTAAAAATCAATGATTGATTGCCAAAAAATAATAGTGCAAAATAAAAATAATTAAAATAATTAAAATAAAAATTGTTAATAAATTAATAAAGTATTTTATTGTGCTTTAAAAAAATAAATAATTTATTTGGTAATCAGAAATGATATTTCCCGGTATTACACACCTACATACAAAGAATGTTTGTTTTCATTTTATTATTTTTACAAATAATTTAGATTTTTTATAGTTTAATACCTTAGGGAATAACTTAAGATACGTAGATATATTTGTATTTTATTTTTAAAGCATTATTTAATGGCACGAATAATTATTGATATAGTACAATATGCATACATTTAACCTGCCAATAAATTTGTATGCATGTCAAACCATGAAGTCCATATTCTTTGTGCCCAGTGGTCTCTTCCCACCACGGGGTCTTCAATGCTGCCAATAGCCTCCAACGGCTCCAAAAAGTCATGTAGGTGTTGTGCAAAGAAATTCGAAAGAAAGGTGGATATCCATGTTCCAATCACCGAACAATTTGATACGAGCACATCTCGATCTGAGACGAGGGCGTAAAGATGTAGAAAACGAGCCACCAACTACCATTCATTTGTCCAATTTTCGTCCAAAAAGCGCACATGCAGAAGACGAAAATATGTTGAAGCAAAATTTATGGCAGTGGCACTAAGGGCTACAAAGATATAGTGAATTGCGATTTTATCATCTAAAGTAAGCCCTTAACATAAAACTTCACTCGATGTTACTTTACATAAAGAACAAGATATCTATTCATTTTACAAATAATCATATATCCTTCATAGTAGAAGGAAGCATGAGGAAATTGACCAAAATTTCATTTTTTGGAAAAAATACTCATGTTTGATTTATAAAACAAATGACGGTTAATTTACTCCCAAATTAAGATGTGTAGGAAGTTGGCCACATTACACCTCTATGATAGATCAACTGATCAAGAGGAAGAGTCAACATGAATTTCTCTAACCAGATATCTATGTTTGTTTTATATGCATGTATACTGAGATTCACGTTTGGTTTGCGTCCATGTATACCTTACTCAAATTCCAGTATTTTTATTTCCATGATGGGAGGGGGAAAACTAGCCGCTAGTAAGCACCACAGATGCCCTCGCATCTGTTCCCTCTTAATGGGAAGTGTTTTCCATGTAAACCATATACATTCTTATAGTTTCTTGTATACTTGCCCTAAATCCTAAACTATCGTGATGAAATAAAAGAAGTAATTGAATTTAAATAAAATGTTGAAGACATTAGAATAATGATGCTTTTAAAGAGCAAAAAAAATATGGTTTCTCCCTGCAAAAATCAGAAGACTAGTCTGCCTAGTAGACTGACTCATCGGGTTGAGTAGTCGGTTGGCCAACCATTGATTGATTAGTCAATATTCAGTCGAGCACCCCACCGACTCGACTAGCCATACCGACAAGTTGGGTTAGTCGGTCGACTTTTACAATGGTGATCGCGTCTACATTTTTTTAAAGTGCAAAGAGTGTGCAGTCCTGAGAAGGGACCCACGGCAAGGTATTATATTGTACTATAATATATGAAAAGTAGTCCAATCGTATACCACATATTATTGCTTCTACATATTTAATGTATAGGTTTATTCATTCCACACTGTTTGTGCAATTTTTCTTCCCTTTTCTTCAATAGGTGTAAATGCCATCATTGCATCACTAGTTCAATCTAGATTTCTGATTTAGCATTGACAAGTACCCTTATCAACCAAGCTGGAGTTGTAAATCAAGGAATATTTGATAAACTTGTTAAAACCAAGTGAAGAACTATAAATCCAGGTATAATGATGAAATTCTACGATTGAAAGGATTGAAAGGAGATCAATATATTTCAAGATTTCGGAAACAAACCTCAGGATCAACAATCCACCCGTGATACAAGCCAATGTCAAGGAGATCGAAAATAGCACACTCCCTTGTAAACTCGAAATCATTAATTCTGCAAACCATAAAATGACAGCCGAGCAGATAAATGTCACAATCATCAACAAGAAGAAATAATAACTCAAACGGGATAGTTAACTCACTTTCGGAAATGCACATTCACATCAATGCCCGTAGCTAGACGTGGAAGCAGATCGATTGCATCCGATATGTTCTGCTGCTGATTGTTCACGTATCCATCATCCTTACTCTACAAAAGAAAAGCAGCCATGAGAATCTGAAGCAGAAACGATCGCAATCGGAGATCCCGACAACAAACCTTCACGTTGCTATTAGACTCCAGCAGTCTATCCGCAACCATCGCGAGCAGCTGATCCTGAGAGACCTCCGGCACGTCGGGATTCAACGTGATCGCATTCCTCAACGAAAGCACATTACCTGCCTCGCAGAGAACCAGAGAAAATCCCGATTAGCCAAATTCATCAGCACCGGCTCCAAAACCCTAATCTGCGGCCAACAGCGCCACAAATCACGGAGTCTTACAGATGGCGAGGAGGGGACAGGGGCCATTGTCGTTCTGGAGGATGATTGGGGTGGAGCGGCCTAGGAATTGGACGAGCTTCGTCTTATACATCACCAGCCGATCCTCCACGGCAGCGGGGTCGCCTTGCTCCGCTACGTCCGCCCGCCGCTCCTCCGCTAACGCCGCCGCCGCCTCCATGGGAGCGGGGGATTGCCCTAATCGTGAGGAGAGGGTAAGCGGAAGGGTGTGGGGATGCAGCTCGGGAGAACCGAAGACTTACGCGGGCGAGGGAAGGGTCGTTGTTTATAGCAGTTAAGTTGTGGGGCTTCCAAATATCTAGTGTGCTGGGGGTGGAAGGGATGAACAGCGGAGAGCTTGTGAGAAGTGCTCTGCGATGATCCGTCGCGTCGGTGTTCTATGTTTGCTCGCTGTCAGGAGTGGTTGGCGTTTCACTGTTTTGCCCTGCCCCTTCGTCTGATCTGCCTTGATATCTAAGTTATGCACCGAAACCGCGGGTAAATTGGCATATATATCACTCTTCTTTGATTGGAATTAGGTCTAAATTTTTTTGTTATAATTTTTTTTAGTTTAGATCATAAAAAATAAATATAAAAATATACTATAATCTTTAAAAAGATTAATATAAAACGTGGCACATTACATCACCGCTAGATTCCTCGACTTGAGTTGATGTGGTTTTGGATCAGCTTGAGTTTAGGGTTGCCATGAAAAAAACAATGTTTGGATTTGGAATATCCAACCCTTTCTTAAAGTAGTATGTCTTCAAATAAAAACATTAATAAATACTAGGAGAAAATGGGGTTGTTCCTTGGGAGAGCAAACTTGGTTCCTCCTGTCTCATTTTTCCTTTTTTAGAAATTTGAAAAATGAATCCGTGAAAACTCATCACTATATCATTATATTATGTCATTCAAGTTTCGTGCAAAATAAAAACTCTTACGGCCTCCAGCTAAACCATCATTTTTTAGCAATCGCATAATAGTTGAAATCGACCCGTCTTGATGAAGTCGTAGGAGTCTCTGTTTCGCGTGAAATTTGAAAGACATGATATAAAGAAACATTTATAAAATCTATAGAAATATTTTTTAAAAAAATAAGAAATGAGAAAATTGGGACGGGGTAACCAAGTTAGCACACCCGAGAGGGCAACACATTTACACTAAATATAAGGTATGTTGCAAAAAGGATTCAATATACTTAGATTCTTAATTAAAGACTTTTCATTTTTTTCTCAATTTTAGTAAGGAAGGTACTAAACTTTCAATTTTAGAGTTTAACATCAACATGAAAATGGTCATCAGAACTTACGGAGCCATGTGTTTAAGACGAGATAATAAGACCGGGCCTCTTTTTGTTACATTTGAAAAATAAGGTCACTAATGAGATATTTATGTATAGTTGAACCCTTTTTAAGTTATCCATTAAGATCAATTTATAATACATAAACAATATCACATTAGAAAATATTGTCATAAACATGTTGGAATAAAGTGAATGCCAGCTACAGACTAGTACATGTATGCCTTCTTGCATTACAAGTGTGCAGTTCAGTTTCTCTCTCTCTCTCTCTCTCTATGTGTGTGTGAAAAGAGGAATATGCTCTCTAGAAGAATATAACTTACATACTCCCACTCTTTTTCCCGTATTTTTTATTTTTCTAAAAATGAAACCTAGTGGAGTTTATATTACAACATATCTTCATAGTGTCATTCAAAATTCAACTTAATTTGAGACATATATCACCTCCATCAAGACTATAGAATTTTAACGATCTCATAATTGCTGAAATTGATGCCCTCCAAACGGAAGTGTTGGGAATATCTATTTTACACCACATTCTTGGAATAGGCCTAACTTAGGTCCAATTCCAAGTCTAACTCATGTCATTGGGTTGTCAAGACTAATCGAGTCTATTTCGGCAAGGTTGGTCCCAGTCCTAAATTTATGGGTTGAGAATGAAAAATCGTAGCATGATCATGCAGTTTAGCGACTCATTATGCAGGAGGTTTATCTGGTTTTTCATCTGCGTTGTTCCAAACTTTGTCAATTACGCTTGTGCCCTTGATATTGAATAGCGGTATCTACAAAACATCTTTGTTAACACTGGTATAGATATTATAACTTTGATTAATTTAAAATAATGGTAAAAAATAAAATGTAATAAATGTTTTTATAAATCTCAACGCTCATATTCTCCCTACTTTGACATGAAGCTCTCTATCTCGAAGAGATCAGAGCTCGAGTCACTCGTCAGGTGCCATTCTTGAAGTCGCGGAGATGGTTAAGCTCTAATGCTCTGTTGGGGATAGCAATGAGAGTGTATCCCTAAATTCCTATCTTGTAGCAAAGATGACACAATAAATATGGGTTCCCCCACACGGGAACCAAATTGGCAACAATGAAAGCATTCTACCACAAGCAACCACGAAGACAAAGATTTTTACGTCGAAACCCTTGCTCGGTATGAGCAAAGAAAAAATCATGGAGCAAGACCTACAACAATTCCACTAGGTTGAATGAAGTCAAAGTTCTTCTTGATTTTATTGCCCACAAAACTAAGATACAATCCATAGGCACAATCTGATAGTTCTTCTACAAGTAACTAACTACTACTATGTATTCAAAATACTAAAGATATGCTCAAAATCAAGAAGGTGAAGTGTATTCCCTGTGGGCTTCCGGATGGGAGCCCAAAATGATGGCTTCGGCTCCTTTGGAGTCGTCCAAGACGCGCTCTCCCGCTACTCCTCTCGAGCTCGCCCAGTAGCTACTCCTCTCGAGCTCGTCCGGCAGCTGCTCCTCTCGAGCTCGTTGCACCTTCTCTATCCATTGCATGTCAGCCCACTACACGACCACTGAAGAAGATGAGGGGATCCCAGTTGCACCCTCTCTCTCTCTCAACCTCTCTGTCTCACGGCTAGAGGAAGGTGAGGATTTTCGCAAACCCTCATTCTATTCTCTAGAGGGAAAAAGGGGCAGCCGAATGGAATGTCTCCTGTTGCAAAAAGAATCTTCAATGTACGTTAATATTGATGGAACAATTGCAAAGATGTCTCTGCAAAAGAGGCAAAAGCTGTCGCCCCAAGTTGGGACTAGATGTGTAAAATACCCAACAACTTCCCCCTCTATTCCCAATGGGGAGGTGTGGCCCAGCGATGGTGATCATGAAGTATTAACGCCACTCAACTCTCTACGTAGTTGAAGCTTATCATGAGTGACTTCCTTGGTCAACATATCTGAAGAATTCTTATTAGTGTGAATCTTCTATAACATGGGCTGCTTCTGGTCAATTGCACCCCTCGGCCAATGGTATCTCACATCAATGTATTTTTGTGCGAGCACGGTGCATGATACTCTTACTCAGGTCGATAGTGTTAGGCTATCATAAAACGCAATTAACGTTATCATCCAATCCAAACTCACCAAGAAGGTGTTATAGCCACAACACTTCTTTCCTAGATTCTGTTGATGCTATGTATTCTGCCTCGGTGGTCGAGAGATCACCATATTTCTGTAGCTTGGATTGCCATGACATGGCTCCCCCTACGGATGTAAAAATGTACCATGAGGTAGATTTTTGTTGGTCCATGTCTCCTGTCATATATGCATCAGTGTAGCGACAAAGTTTGAGATCTGACCTCCCAAACACAATACACATACTTGAGGTCCCTCAAGTATCTCAAGATCCATTTTACTGCCTCCCAACGATGCTCCCATGGATTTGACATGGATCTTCTCACCACGCCTACAACATGTGCTATGTCAGTTCTGGTGCAAAACATGGCGTACATGAGGTTCACAACTGCGGATTAGTATGGGATCTTGGTCATCTCTGTTTTCTCCTCAAAAGTGAATGGAATTGACTATTTGGTTAGCTTGAAATGAGAGTCTAGAGGTATGCTAACATGCTTATAATTCTCCATGTTGAATTGTTCCAACACACATTCAACATAGTTCTCATGTGAAAAACACAACATGTGCTTCTTCCTATCACGTGTAATCTGCATCCCAAAGATATGGCTGCCTTTGCCAAATATTTCAGCTCAAACTTCTTCGAGAGTTCTCTCTTGAGCTTCATAATCAAGTTGAATCATAACCTACAATCAACATATCATCCACGTAGATCAAAAGAACCACAAACCTATCATTGGGAAAACAATGAATATATACACGTGGATCGGTTGTAATCCTCTTGAAGCCTTGCTTTGCCATGAAAACATCAAATGTTAAGTACCATTGTCTCGGGGCTTGCTTCAAGCCATAGAGACTCTTTCTCAACCTGCAAACCATGTGCTCTTTCCCTTTCTCTTGAAATCCTTGTGGTTGTTCTTCTTTTAGATCACCGTAAAGAAACGTCGTCTTCACATCCATCTGCTCTAACTGAAGGTCTGTGCTAGCATCAAGTCCTAGCATCATTCTCACTAAATTAGTATTCACCACATGAGAGAAGATCTCATCATAGTCCACTCCTTTCTGACCAAACCTTTTCACCATCAAGCTTGCCTTGTACTTGACCTGCTTGCCACCATCATTAGACTTCAACTTGTAAACTCATCTATTCTTCAATGCTCTCTTGCCTCTAGGAAGCTCAAAAGGATCATAAGTGTGATTTTTCTTGAGAGATAGCATCTCTTCATTCATTGTATTATGCCGATGATTATTGTCCATGTGCTCTTGTGCTTCCTCAAAGGTGTATGGCTAACCTACATTTGTAAGCTCATATACCGAAAAGTGGGGTAACTGGATGATGGCTGACATGCCCTTTCAGATCTCGCGACATGAGGCTCTACTGTGTTGGCATGTGGATGAGGCTACTCCTCCTACCCCAAGTCCCCTAGACCTGCATCAATAGGTCTGCATCTGGCTCATGATGCTCTAGCTGCCCATCCTCTCCCCCTGTACCTTGTGCTGGAGACGGATTTGTGTCCTCATCATTGTCATCATCCATGAAAATCTCATCCGCATCACCACTCTTAGTGATGCCCTCAACGAATGTCTAACTCTCATAAAAGATCACATCCTTGTGCCTGGTGACAGTCTTCTTCATTGGATCCCAAAGATGGTATCCAAACTCTTGATCTCCATAGCCAACAAAGACACAAGGCATAACCTTGTCATCCAACTTCTTCCTCTGCTATCTTAGCACCAATGCATCCGCTTTGCATCCAAACACCCTCGAATGAGCATATGAGGGATCATTTCCAGTCCAAACGCGTTCTGAAATATGGAAGCCCAAAGGAATTGATGGAGATCGATTGATCAAGTAATATGCAGTGAGAACCGCCTCAGCCCAAAAGGTCTTGGCTAACTTCATTGTCTTCAACATGCAGTAAAAACTCTCAACAATGGGCCTTTTCCTCCACTCAACAAGACCATTGTGATGGGATGTGCTTGGCTCCATCCTCTCATGCATGATGCCGTTCTCTACATAGTAGTCTTGAAAGCCAAGGGATGTGTACTCTCCCCCATTATCTGTGCGTAGACATTTCAACAATTTCTCTGTCTCGCGCTCAACCATGGCATGAAACTTCTTGAAGCAATCAAATACTTGATCCTTTGTCCTCAACACATATACCCACGCCTCCCTAGATGCATCATCAATGAAGGTGACAAAATACTTGTTACCTCCCAAGGAGGTTGTGTCCATAAGACCACAAACATATGGGTGAACCGGTTGTATAAGGTCTCCTTGATCTGACTCTGAATGGTGCACTCATGCTCTTCCCAACCTCACATGCATCACAAGGAGACAATGTGATGTCATTATGGTAGGGGATCAACTCTCTCTTCCTCAGAAGTTGCAAACCCTTCTAGCTCATGTGCCCAAGTTGACGGTGCCACAAATCTGATGTACCTGCCTCATTAGCATGCAAGCTGCCATCCATGACCTTCACTATAGTCATATAGAGTGTGCAACACAGATTGGCTCTAGACATAATGAGAGAACCCTTGCTAATATTTCACTTGCTGTCACTGAACTTCAGATGGTAGCTTTTCACTATCTAGTTGTGAATTAGATATAAGACTAAGCCGCATACTAGGAACATGCTAATATTCTGTAGAGTCATTGAGCACCCAATATCAATCTGAATCGAGATGGTGGCAATACCCACGATCTTAGAGTAACTTTCATTACCCATCAAGACTCGCCTGTAATCACCCTTGATGTAAGTGGTGAATAACTCCCTGTGTAGAGTTACATGATAGGAGGTTGTTTTATCAACAACCCACTCCAACTCACTCCTTGCATGCCAGCACCGATCTTGAATGGTGAGAACCACCTCATCTACATCGCCGTCGTCCACAACTGCAGCTACATTTCCACCATCATTTTTCTTATTTTTCTTAGCTTCAGCTTGCTATCTTTTCCAAATTCTACAATCTCTCTTTTCGTGACCGGCTTCTGATAATGATGACACTTTCCTCTTCCCTTGGACTTGTCCCTGGATTTCTGGCTTTCCTATGACCGTCCTCCACTACTTGATCTTCATCTCCTTTCAATTGCACACACATGTGAAGAGGAGGATGTCTCTTCTGATGAGAGATGTCTAATCTCTTCATTCAAGAGTCTACCCTTCACTAAGGGCATGGTTAACTTGTTGTCCTTCGCAGAGTTGCTCACAATGACAACTAGGGTCTCCCAAATGTCTGGTAATGAGCCCGACAAGAGAAGTGAATGGAACTTGTCATCAAACGCCAGGCGATGGAACTCATCTAGTTGATGATGCTTTGGAAACCATTCAAATGCTCCGCCACTTTGGTTCCATCATTATTTCAAGTTCATCAGCTTTCCAATCAAGAAAGACTTATTGGTTGCGATCTTCTTATTATAAAGTTCGGACATTTTGTCCCATAACTCCTTTGCATTTGTCTCTTTGGTCACATGATGGAATGCCAAGCCATTTTCGAATGGTCTCAATGGCCTTTTGATTCAACTTTGTCCATTCACCTACGGACATATTCTTTGGCTTGGCGCTCTCTCCCTCCATCGGATCGTGGAGGTCCTTACAATATACAATGTCTTTCATATTTGCTTTCCAAATATGCTAGTTGCTACTTGTGAGATTAATCATTGTGCCCACATCATCTTTTCCCATATTGCACAAACTATGCTATGATACCTCATGTTGGGGATATCAATGAAAGTGTGTCCCTAAATCTATATCCTGCAGCAAAGATGACACAACAAATATGGGTTCCCCACACATGAATCAATTGGCAACGATGACAAGCAATCAACTACAAGCAAACCACAAGCAACCATGGAGACAAAGTTTTTTATGTGAAAACCCTTACTCGGTGTGAGTAAGGGAAAAATCACGAGGCAAGACCTACAATGATTCCACTAGGTCAAATGAAGACAAAGTTCTTCTCACTTTTGTTGCCCACAAAACCGAGATACAAGCTACAAGCACAATCCGATAGTTCTTGTACATGCAACTAACTATCACTAGGTATCTAAAAAACCAAAGATATGCTTAAAACCAAGAAGGTGAAGTGGCTTCCATATGGGTTCCCAGATGGAGACCCAAAACGATGGCTTCGACTCCTTTGAGGTCGTCCAAGACGCGACTTCTTGTTGCTCCTCTCGTGCTCGTCCAACGGCTGCTCCTCTCGAGCTCGCTGCACCTTCTCCGCTTGCTGCACGTCAGCCCGTTGCACGACCACCGAAGAAGAGGAGGGGAGCCCAACTGCACCCTCTCTCTTTCTCTCTTGGCCTCTTTGACTCGCGGCTAGAAGAGGAGGTTTTTCACAAACCTTCATTCTGTTCTCTGGAAGGAAAAGGGGGCATTTGAATGGAATGTCTCCTGTTACAAAAGAATCCGCAACACACTTCAATATTGCTGGAACAATTGCAAAGATGTCCCTGCAAAAGGGGCAAAGCTGCGGCCCCAAGTTGGGACTAGATGTGTAAAATACCCAACATGCTCATCCTTCAATGTTTTTTTTTGAAGTCGATAAAGATGGTTGTACCTTATCGCAAGCCAACAACTATGTTGAGCACAAAAATAATTTTTGATATAAGGCAACGAATAGCACACTATTCATTATCTTATCTTCCATAGTTAAATACATAACAACGAATATTATCCTTTACTCCATTCTTTAAATTCACAACAAATATCGTATTTATTGCTATATTTCTCTCGACGAATCATATAACAATGCATATTTGTTGACTTTTTCTTCTAATTCATTGCTAAATTTAACAACAATTAATATAAATTTAAATGAATATATCAAAAGAAAATATCATTATATGAACTTTTAACAATAAGTATGCCATATGTTGCTACTTTATAAAACAAAAGAAGATTTAACAACGGATAGTATGCATTGTTATACCCTTAACATCGAAATATATGACAAGAACATTAGAATTGTTCATTGCCTTTGATCAATTTTGTTGAAGTAGGAATGTTCGATTAAAAAGGACAAGACACCCACCCACCATTGGCAGTTTCCCCACCACTCTCCTGTTTATGGCTTCCTCTATTGCTTATGTTGGCTTCCTTTAGCCTGGCATCATGAGAGGCAAAGAGAATCGGCTGCTAGATTACAACACGTGTTGTAATGTAGGCAACCATCTGATGAGGATTGGACGACCCTCATAAGGGGCCAACCATCCCCGACCCCCTCTAATGGTCGCCCAACAGCATTGCAACACGTGTTGCAACAGACGATCTGCCCTCCTTAGAAAGGCGAGGGGTCGTTGAAATGCTCTAAAATTTTAACCTACACCTCGGACGTGAACCATTGTCTTCAATGGCGGTCCCCTTGGTGGAGGGCAGAGTCAACAGATTTCATTTCTAAACGTAGTAAATAGGGCACTTGACTTTCAATTTTAAGATATAATATAGGCACAAAAAGTCTCCAGTAGCTTAGGAGGCATTTATTTGAGATAAAAGAGTAAGATTAGACATACATTTTTTTACATCTGGAAAATAACGCTCATAAGTAAGAATCGAAGAACGGTTAAGATCTTTTCTCTTAATTTACCATTTGATTATTATTTTTTACCGGGATATGTATGATTTGAGTCATTGACCTTAACAGCAGGATCACTTCATGATAAAGATATTTTATTGGGGTCGTTATATAATTGTAAAATTAGTAGTACTTGAACATTTCTCCTGCATTCTTATGAAAGAAGAAAGGCAATCGTGGGCAAGGGCTGTGTGGTCTACCACTCGAAACTTTGGGGATGTCCCAGTTATTTACCCGCCTCTGAGTTGGACAACCACCAGACAACGTGCCGTTTTGAATGGGAGATACCCAACGACAGATACAACGAGCCGAAATCGCTCACTTCTTTGGCAGCTCCACCCTCCAATTCAAACGCCTATATAACTCCCCCCAACCCCATCCACCAAACCAAAGCATAGCAATCTCCCTTCTACAGTCAGTTCTTCCAACACATCACCCACAATCCATGGCCACCATGGTTAACACCATCACAGCTCTCCCGCCTTCGCCGTCGCCCGTTCCCGCTCGGGTCGAGATCCTAGCCAGAAGCGGCATCCAATCCATCCCCGACGAGTACATACGTCCCATAGATGAGCGTGCTAGCTTAGGGGATGCCATAGAGGAGGCGAAGAAGACGGAAGAATCCCAGTACCAGATCCCAACCATCGATCTTGCAGGCTTTCTATCGGGGGATGAAGAAGCACGTCGATCATGTGTCGAATCTGTTAACAAAGCTGCGACCGAGTGGGGAGTGATGCATATCGTCAACCATGGCATACCACTGGACCTCATCGATCGGGTGCGCAGTGTGGGGACGAAGTTCTTCGAGCTCCCGGTGGAGGTGAAGGAGCAATATGCGAATGACCAGTCGACCGGTCGGATTGACGGTTACGGTAGCAAACTGGCAAACAACAAGAGCGGGCAGCTGGAATGGGAGGACTACTTCTTCCACTTGATCTTCCCTGAGGACAAAGTGGACCTCTCCATTTGGCCCCGGGAGCCTTCTGATTACAAGTAATCTCACCATCTCATGATTACTTCATCATATATACTGTAAAGATTGTTATTGGAAGATCAACAAATTTGTGATTCAATAACTTGGCGCCAACTACTAAAGAGTTTAATTTCAGGGAGGTGACTCAAGAATTCGGCAGAGAACTCCGCAAGCTCGCGAGCCGTGTGCTCGCGATCCTCTCTCTTGGCCTCGGCCTCGATGAAGGACGCCTGGAGAAGGAAGTGGGCGGCGCAGAGGATCTCATCTTGCAAATGAAAATCAACTACTACCCGATATGCCCACAGCCGGACCTCGCGGTGGGTGTCGAAGCCCATACGGACATCAGCGCCCTCTCCTTCATCCTCCACAACATGGTGCCGGGCCTCCAGCTCTACCATAATGGAGAGTGGAACACCGTACGCTGCGTGCCGGACTCGTTCGTGGTGCACATCGGGGACACCATAGAGATCCTGAGCAACGGGCGGTACCGCAGCATCCTCCACCGGGGGCTAGTGAACAAAGAGAAGGTCCGGATCTCGTGGGCCGTCTTCTGCGAGCCCCCGAAGGAGAAGATCGTGCTGCAGCCGCTGCCCGAGCTCGTGACGGAGGAGAGCCCCGTGCTGTTCCCCCCGAGGACCTTCGCACAGCACATCGAGCACAAGCTGTTTCGCAAGTCGCAAGGGGACTTCATCACTCCAAACTGATCGCTATATCTTCTTTCGTGTGCTGCTAAGTAGTACTGTAGTGGTAGTAATAGAACGGCTTTCAAGATTGGCGAGCTTCTTTCAGTCGTGTTTTAGTGCTGGGGATAAATAACTGAGGTAGATGCTGAAGGGTGTATGCTACAGCTCTCTACAGAATATATAGTGCTATGTAATTGGTCTTTCTTGAGATTTTGGAATTGAGTTTTGTTATTTTTGTTGTGATACTAGTCAATTTTACTCAAGATTCTCCTTTTTAACCACGAGATATGCTATATGTTACCCAACACTATGGGGAGATTGGATCTGCAGTAAGACTCTGCTGCAGGTCGGGAGCCACTCGATCTTGATCGAGCGGTTTTCACGAATTCGCATGATCCGAGCCCACCCAAAGTGCAAATTCATGGAAATCGCTCGAATCGCTCGATCAAGATTGAGCGGCTCCCGACCCTGCAACAGAGTCTGCTGCAGCCCTTGCTACAACAGACGATCCTATCTCCGCTGTGGGAGCACATATTCTTGCTGTAGTTCAAATTGCATCAGGGATGCAATACTCCTCTCATTTTTTAATGCTTTAAAAAATCAAACCACATCGATTGAATATATGAATATTGTTCAAGTACCATTCAAATTTCATCCAAATCCGACATTTCTAGGTCTTTTATCTTGATTGTCAAACGGAAAATCAGCATTTAAGGAACTTAATATCAATTTAAAATAGTATTAGACCTTCAACCATTAGGATAAAATAGCTAAAAATGATGGATTTGGACAAATTTTTGAATGGATAAAACAATATTCAGAGACTCAATCATGTGGTTGGAAATCATTTTTTTGCCAAGAGAGAGAGGGGAGTATATATGTTGTTTGAACTACAATTGATAATGTGCTCCCCACTACTATACTACTACTACTAACATTTTAGGGTTTTTATCGATTATGCCCTTCAAACATATTTTAATTTTAGCTATGACCCTTTCTTTTTGAGAATATTAGTTGTGCATCCAACTTCTTACTGTTTTATCACTTGTGCCCCTCATGTAAGTTGTCGTTCATTCCCAATAGAAACATACATTAACTTTGAGGACATAATGAAAATTAAATAAAAAATAAAGGTTGAAAAGGTAATTTTCTCATACTCTTCTTTCTCGTCCCCCAACCTCTTCCTCTTCCTCCTCCACTGCTCCTCCCCCCGACCCTAAGTCCTCCCTCCACCTTGAGCTCCCCCCCCTCGCCCTCACGTCGACTCCTCTGCCCCGATCTCCCCCATACACTCTTCCCACCACCGACCTTCCCCATAACCCTAATCCTATCTCCAATCTCTCTATCCGACCTTCTCTAGATCCCGATCTCCTTGCCAACTCTCAAATATCCTCATCTCCTCCACTGCTTCGCCACCCTGGAGCACCTGCCCCCGTCTGCAGATGAAGATGGTACAAAAAACGAGTAGGAGATCGATATCAACGAGTTCGATTCCCAGTACAGAATCGAGATCGAAGTCTGAAGGTTGGGAGGAATCGGAGGAGGATTGAGGAGAAAGTTGGGGTAGATGGAGAGCTCAATATGGTTTGGGGGGTGCTCATAGACTATGAGGTGCTCGCTGGATTCATCCGGAGCTTGTCCATGTGCAAGTTGCTGGAGAAAGGAGAGAACTTTGCAAAGATCTATCAGGTGGGCGGTTCTTAATGATTTTGGTCCAAGGAGTCTCGGTCGTTGTCCTTGACCTATTGTGAGTATTGTTGGCCGTTCACATGCTTTGTCTTTGGTTGCAATTAATCTCCTTTGAAATACATGGAATAGCATTCTCATTGGCACATTTGAGTTAGGTGTTATGATTTTGCAAGGAGGTGATACATGGACTGGACCTGCAGCAGAACGAGTGGGTACCCCCATTTTCTTTCCATTCTTGCTATTCACGGCTCTCGTGGAATAAAATGTCAGCAAGGCCACTATAGACATGCAGAAGGTGATACACATGTGTTAGGATTACAACGGATGTTGGTTATCGGAGAGAAAGGGAATAGAGATAGTATACAATGATTGGCCCGCATCAAACAACGAATTACCTTATCTGTTTCGTGCATTGGAGACATCAATCCCAGGTACCATGACTGATCTCTATCGTGATCATGTTGGTGGATACGAGATAATTTTCAATTGGATTTTCTGGGCATTTGGTCCATGTATCAGTGCATGGAGACATTACAGGTCTGCTATTAGCATCGACGGTACTCATATATATGGTAGATACAAGCAGAAGGTGCTCATTGCATGTATGCAGCAAAACGCATCCTACCTCTTGCATTAAAGTAACAGAGGGGCACAAGTGATAAAATAGCAAGAAGTAAGCGGCACAACTGATATTCTCAAAAAAAGAGGGGCATAACTGAAATTGCAATATCTCAGAGAATTACAATTGATAAAAATCCAACATTTTATGTGACTACTTATGTGACAGTCATGCGAAATTTATGGTGTTTCCCCATGATTTTCTGGACCATGTTGGGCCGATGGTTTCGCCCTCTATGTTTAGAAGGGGCATTTGTTTGGTGCTTCTAGTTATCGTCAATTGTGGGAGACAAGTGGGGTTTTAGCATCTGACTTGATGACTAGACGGAGGAGGAACTACTGTGTGTGTATTTCCCTCGATTGTTTAAGTTGGCAATGTATCATGATAGCATAAAGATTGATACTTGGGATGGCTAGACATACATTCTGTTGTTCATGACCGACTTATGTGCACATAGACTAGAGGAGTTTTTGTGGTTGGTTGGATCCCCAATAACAAGCATATAAACTGTAGTTAAGATGTGCTAGTTATAGTATCGTCTCAAAGGCCAGTTATACATCAAATTCAATTTGTTTTTTACTATTACAAGGTACTCTGGGTCAAACACTAGGGGTCCGTTTGTTTACCGTGATGGGGGTGGGTTGAGGTAACCTCTTCTGAATAGTAGATGTTTGGATGATTATGAGGGTTGGAAGGAGTTGGAATAAGGAATGCGACGTGATGTCACCTTGATTTGTAGTGAAATTCCAACCTAAGAATGTATAGGAGTGTGTTAGATTATCCCCAAGATAACACGGTAACCAAACATACCCTAGGAGGTAACTGTAGTTCTAAAGCAACTCACGTTAAGTCCAAACTACTTGTCATATTCTTTATTTGTTTTGATGATTTAACGTGTTTTTACTTTTTATTAGATTTTTAGTTTTTAATTGTTTTTAGAATTTTGTTTATACATACAATAAATAAATAAAATTGGTATAACATTTTACTTATTTTATTTTTTTATTCTTTTTTTACTTTTCCAATTTTTTTTAATAATTTTATAAAATAATAAAAAACAAAAGGAAAAAGATTTAACATACAAACAAGAGAAAATAAATTGATTTTAAATATATTTATAAAAGGTGATAAATATAATAAAAATAAATTATTTTATGATTTTAAATTTTTAATATTTTTTGCATACTCAAAATAAAGAAAATATGAACATAAATGAAAAAAAAAATAAAGTTGGGGAAAAGTTTGAAAAGAAAAATAAGGCAAATTTGAAAATTGGATATAATGTACAAAAACGGGTCTTAAATTCTTGTGTATTTTAACTAAAATGTACATGAAATCAAAAATTTAATCCACTGTTGTTTTTGTATTTTTTTTATTTAATATGATTTTATTATTATTTTAGTGGTTTTGTGTTCGTGGGTTTTTCCTGTATAGGTGTAATATTTATTTACGAGATTAATATATATTATACTACTAATAGAGATAAAAGTATCCTATTCTTTTGGGGATTTCTGTGATTAGCAGCAATTAATTAAAAATGAAACAGGAATAGTGCACAGAAGTGGTCATTATTATTATTTTAAATTAGCAGACATTGGACTAGAATTATCATATAATTCTGAAATGATGTAGAAACAGTGAGCTATAAAATGTTATTTTTAGATATTCTTGATATTGCAATATTTACCAAGATAAATCAAACAAATAATCACAAAATAAATTCCCTAGCCCACAATTTTCAATATTTCTTAATAAAAATTTGGCATGCATTAATTCACCATCCAGCAATGGTTTCGCCGGTTTTCATTCAAAAATCAATTTTCCACGAATTAATATGCATTTAACAACAAAACCATGGTAAATTCATTTCAGCTCAGAAATTTACCAAAACAATACGGAAGATGGAGGTTCCATAAGAGAACTTTGCATCTCAAAATTTGCGAGGAATGAGGAGATGTTTAGCTTCAGATACATTGGTTCCTTGTAATTTGAACAATTTAAAAACAAAACCCGATAGGTTTTTTTTCTCAATCGCAAAATAGTGCACTCCTAGTGCCATAGCTGGTAGGCACGAGTGTTTTTCGTGATAGTGGAAGTGCTGAGGGCCTAGGTGCAATTTCACTGGGACACATATGCTTTCTGCTCGTCTCGGTTATAGAAGAGAATCTATTTTTTTCAGGTTCGATTCGTTTATTTAATCGAGCTTAAATTTATGTTCAGGTTCAATTTGTTTATTACCGAATCGCGTCTGAATCGAACATCTTTGAATCGAACCTAAGTGAATATCGAACTTGAGTATTCTCTAATAAAGGGGAGTGAAAAGAAAAGAAATGGATATATATATATATATATATATGGTCTACAATTAGAATAAACATTCATTCAATTTTTTCTTTATCTAACCCTTCTTCATCTTTTGAAAAAAATAGATTAATTATGATTCATCTCTTTGAAAAAAGTATAATTATAATATATTTTTATATCCGTTCATATGATAATACGAAATAATGTGAGGATATACGATAAGTAAGGTTTATACTTGTTCTGTTGATTTGAGGATAACGAAGGAAAAAATATTAGACACATAGATGATGGATGTTATAACCACGACAGGGCTATTTATTTTGATATAGTTTATACCGAGATAAAATCTATTTATCTCGTAAATATTCACTTATCTCTAGACAAAGTTCACTTATCCCGGGACAAAATCCACTTATCTCAAAACAAGGTCCACTTATATGAATAAGGGTTTGTAAATATGTATATGTGTGTGCGTATGTGTGTGGTTATGAAGATTTTAACTGTTGGAATTTTATTCCAAAGATGTACTTATATGTATACATATTCATAATCGATAATACTGTCAATTTTAATTATATGTCCCAATAAAATAGAATCATGGTGATCAAATAAAGAATTTGGAAGTTATTGGGGCATTAATGTATTTAGGCTACATGGGAATGCATTATGTAGAGACCTAAGGTGTAATTTGCATTGCTATGATGGGTAGGGATGCAAATTACAAAAGGAAGTTATTGAATGAGTCATGGTCCCCAAACAACCAACATGCAAGTTTATCTCCTTTTTGAAATCCCATCTTCATAGGGGAAGTTATGGACCCTTACTCTTGATATATAACTCTCTTTTGCCGTGAGAAGAGAGAGACACTATTGAGAAAAGGAGAGACAAAGGCAAGGGTTGTTGGCTTGTTTTGAAAGGCCGCCTACAAGCTTTGATGGCGTCCATGCAACAAGGTATTACTTTCTTTGTATTACCATATTTGTTATATTAACTTCTCCACCTAATATCATTGATCATCATTCATACGTCTTTTGTTTCTAAAGATCTTTATGGAGATAGCATGAACTTCATTAATTAGAAATTGACATGCGTGTAATTAAAAGATGATTCATGCATTTCCTTCTTTTATTCACACGTTATATTGTCATTTGTTGTAACACCCTTTGGTATAGTTATTCTCATGTTATTAATGTTTTAGTTAAAGCCCTTTGTCATTAACTTTGTCAACATGAGGATTGGTTTATCATCGTGTTTAGTTTGTATATGCCATGCTTGTACACGCATAAGGGCCTTAAAATTCTTGTGATTGATTAAAAGTTTACATAATTATTATTGTTAAGAAAAAGAATACCCATCAAGTTTAAGATTTAACAATGGGTTATGGGCCCACAGTTTCCCATTAGGGCATTTTTTGTTGTTAAAATTTAACAACGATTTTGATTATAGGGATGGTTTTTTACATATTTCGATATACATTTATTTAAACAATATGTCACCAAAGTGACCGATGTTGTTGAAATTAATGTGTGATGAAATATAAATGGCTATGCATTGTTAATTTTTATGGATGATATTTACCCAAAGGAAAATTGATATCCATTAGAAATTATGCATATGGTTTAGTATTAAATATGTGATGATTATTTGGTTATCGTGCAAATATTAAATCCACCCAAAGGTAGATTTCTATTTGGTACGTTATTATCATCAATATTTACTACTAAGTCAAGATATCGCTCACAAGTTATATTTTTATCCAAAGATAAAACTATAATGGAGTGGTAGATATCTTGAGATGAGATTTTACCTATATTCATTTTCATTTGCAATTATGTGAGCATTTATGTTAATTTTTTTCAGATATGAATTCCTCCAATATAACTGCTACCATCAATTCGATTCCAATGTTAAATGGCTTCAATTTTAAGTCATGGCAGGAGAACTTGTTGATAGTTCTCGGGGTCATGGATCTTGACCTTGTGATAAGGATTGACTCTCCTCCACCACTTACGGATAAGAGTACCTCTGATGAAAAGAGGGATAAAGAAAAGTGGGAGAGATCAAATCGCATGTGCATGATGATAATGAAAAGAGCCATTCCGGAAGCATTCAGGGGAACTATGTTTGAGAAAATAAGTACTGCTAAATAATTCCTTTCCGATATTGAAAAACGATTTGCCAAGAATGAAAAGGCTGAAATTGGTACACTCTTGGCTAGTCTGATTTCAATGAGGTATAAGGGAAAAGGTAACATCAGGGAGTACATCATGGAGATGTTTCATCTTGCTTCTAAGTTAAAAGCACTCAAACTTGAACTCTCTGAGGACTTGTTGGTGCATTTGGTTCTGATATCCCTTCCTCCTTCATTCAACCAGTTTAAGGTGAGCTATAACGGTCAGAAAGAGACTTGGTCTCTGAATGAGCTCATCTCATACTGTATTCAGGAAGAGGAAAGGCTAAAGCAAGATAAGACAGAAAGTGCTCATCTTGCCTCCATCTCTAAGGGAAAGGGAAAGAAAAGGAAGCAGGAAAAGGAAGCTGCAGTCACAGTACCTCATAAGAAACAACAAAATAAGGAACCATCTGCTACCGGTTGTTTCTTTCGTGGAGCTGAAGGACACAGGAAGAAGCAGTGCACAAATTATCACGCTTGGCGTGCTAAGAAAGGTACGCTTCATAGTTTGGTTTGTTCAGAAATTAATTTGACTTCGGTACCACAGTACACTTGGTGGCTAGATTCTGGAGCTACTACTCATGTTAGTGTCTCCATGCAGGGCTGCCTAAGCTACCGAAAACCCAGTCAAGCTGAAAAGTACCTTTACGTGGGGAATGGTGAATCAGTAGATATTGAAGCAATAGGAAAATTCAGATTATTGTTGAAGAGTGGCTTTTATCTTGATCTAGCTGGAACTTTTGTTGCTCCTTCTTTTCGTAGAAATTTAATTTCAGTTTATCTTTTGGACAAAGCGGGTTATTCTGTTTCTTTTGGTGATGGAAAACTTAGTCTATTTCAAAATTCTATCCTCATTGGTTCTGATTTCTTATCTGAATTTGATCGTCTTTATTGCTTGAATATGGTTGCCTCTTATAGTGAATCTTTTCTTTCTACTACACGAGGTATGAAAAGAAAATCTACAGATACAGATTCAGCATCATTATGGCACAAACGATTAGGGCACATATCCAGGTCAAGGATAGAAAGGCTTGTGTCAACTGAAATTCTAAGTTCCTTAGATTTCACAGATTTTGATATATGCGTGAACTGCATAAAAGGAAAACAAACCAATAAAAGGAGATTTGAAGCTAATAGGTCATTAGACGTCTTAGAACTTATACATACGGATATTTATGGTCCATTCCCTACGGTTGCTTGGAATGGACAACAATATTTTATAACTTTCATAGACGATTTTTCTAGATATGGCTACATATATCTCATTCATGAAAAATCTCAATCCTTGGATGTGTTCAAAAATTTTAAGGCCGAAGTTGAGAATCAACTCAGTAAAAGGATTAAAAGCGTTAGATCTGACCGTGGTGGTGAATACTATGGCAGATATGACGGTTCAGGTGAACAACGTCCATGACCTTTTGCAAGATACCTCGAAGAATGCGGTATCGTCCCACAGTATACCATGCCAGGGTCACCAACCATGAATGGTGTAGCTGAAAGACGAAACAGAACACTTAAGGATATAGTGAGGAGTATGATTTGTCATTCTACCTTGCCAGAGTCTCTTTGGGGAGAAGCACTCAAGACTGCAGCATATATCCTAAATAGAGTTCCAACTAAGGCAACTAGTAAAACCCCATATGAACTTTAGACGGGCAGGAAGCCCACTCTAAACCATTTTCATATTTGGGGATGTCCAGCTGAGGCAAGGCCTTACAAGTCAAATGAAAAGAAACTGGATGCAAGAACAATTAGTTGTTACTTTATTGGATACTCTGAAAGATCAAGGGGGTACAAATTTTATGATCGCACAATTAAGTCCATTTTTGAGTCTGGTAATGCTAGATTTTTTGAGGATGTTGAGTTTGCGAGGGGAGATAAAGGTAAAGACTTTGTCTTGGAAGAGGAATATGTTGACATTCCCTCAGGTGTTGTTAGAATTGATAGGGGTCACATTCCTATCATTTCTGACGACACAAATATTCAAGACAATGTTACTGAATCAACCCAAAATGAAATTATAGAGGAACAAACGTCAACACCTCATGAATCTTTGCCATTAAGAAGATCTACTAGAGAGAGAAGAAGTGCAATATCAGGTGAGTATATTGTATTTCTCCAAGAACAAGATGTAGATATTGGAGTGATGGAAGATGACCCAATCACCTTTCATCAAGCCATGCAAAGCATTAACTCTCTAAAGTGGATAGATGCCATGAATGAGGAAATTAAATCCATGAAAGATAACAATGTGTGGGAACTTATCCCATTACCTGAAGGTGTGAAACCCGTTGGTTGCAAATAGATATTTAAAACTAAGACGGATTCAAAAGGTGATGTGGAAAGATACAAAGCCCGCCTTATTGCAAATGGATTTAGACAAAAAGAAGGCATTGATTATAAAGAGACTTTCTCTCCAGTTTCTTCGAAAGACTCTTTCAGGATTATAATGGCATTAGTTGCATTCTTTAATTTAGAATTGCATCAGATGGATGTAAAGACAGCATTTCTCAATGGTGACATTGACGAAACAATATATATGGTGCAAGCAGAAAACTTTGTGTCGGGAGACCCAAAGAATATGGTTTGCAAACTCAAGAAATCCATCTATGGACTCAAACATGCTTCAAGACAATGGTATTTCAAATTTCATCATGTAATCATCTCTTTTGGTTTTGAGATGAATTTGGCTGATGAATGCATATACCATAAATTTAGTGGGAGTAAACATATTTTCTTGGTATTATATGTTGACGACATCTTGCTTGCTAGCAATGATATGGACCTTTTACAGGATACCAAGAAATTCCTTTCAAAGAATTTTGATATGAAAGATCTTGGTGATGCTTCTTTTGTTTTGGGTATTGAGATATATCGGGATCGTTCTCAACATATCCTTGGTTTATCTCAAAAGAGCTATATTGAAAAGGTTCTAAAAAGATATGGCATGCAAGATTGTAGACCATCTGATACCCCCGTGGCTAAGGGAGACAAGTTCAGTCTAAATCAGTGCCCTAAGAATGATTTTGAAAAAAGGAAGATGCAAAAAATTCCTTATGCATCAGCAGTTGGAAGTCTAATGTATGCGCAAGTTTGTACTCATCTAGACTTGGCATATATTACAGGGATGTTGGGCAGATATTTGAGCAATCCAGGACAGGATCATTGGAAAGCAGCTAAAAGGGTCCTGAGATATCTACAAAGAACAAAAGAATATATGCTCACATATAGGAGGTCGGACCAACTTGAGATCATTGGTCATAGCGACTCCGATTTTGCTGGATGTCAAGATAGTATGAAGTCTACATCAGGCTACATCTATCTACTTGCTGGAGGTGCTATTTCTTGGAAAAGTGCTAAGCAGTCTCTTATAGCCTCTTCCACTATGGCAGCAGAATTCATACCTTGTTACGAGGCATCCAATCATGGAATTTGGCTGCGTAATTTTGTCACTGGGCTGCGTATAGTTGATGGTATTGAAAGACCATTAAAGTTATTTTGTGACAACAAATCAGCAGTCTTATATTCCAATAACAACAGGAGTTCGACAAAATCTAAGCATATAGACATCAAATTCCTGGTTGTTAAAGAAAGAGTACAAAGTGGACAATTATCTATTGAGCATATCGGTACAAACTCCATGATTGCGGATCCGCTTACTAAAGGATTGCCACCCAAAGTATTTCATGATCATACCATGAATATGGGTGTCATTTCAGTTAAGGATATTCAGTTTTAGTGGGAGTTTGTAATTTTTTGAAAAATACTTGTAAACAGTTCTATTTGGTTATCTTAGTATTTTTCAGTTTGGACATTATGATTATTGTTTTGTTAAACAACTCTTTTATATTCACTATATTATTCATCAAGTATGATCTCAATTCAGTGGACCAGTTGGAAATTGATATGTTAAGATCACATTACATATGATTTCCATGCTACATACCCATGTTCTTATCCTCGTTATTAAGTTGTATTAACATATGTGACCATTAAAGGTTAAGTTACTACGATTGTAACGTAGCCATTTTGATCCTATGCCTGATACAACTGGTAGACAGGATTTATGGATACTTATAAAAGTGGTGACAGAAAGGTTGAGCTTATTCGGATATTATGTGATTATAATATGTACACATATAGTCCAAGTGGGAGATTGTTGGAATTTTATTCCAAAGATGTACTTATATGTATACATATTCATAATCGATAATACTGTCAATTTTAATTATATGTCCCAATAAAATAGAATCATGGTGATCAAATAAAGAATTTGAAAGTTATTGAGGCATTAATGTATTTCGGCTACATGGGAATGCATTATGTAGAGACCTAAGGTGTAATTTGCATTGCTATGATGGGTATGGATGCAAATTACAAAAGGAAGTTATTGAATGGGTCATGGTCCCCAAACAACCAACATGCAAGTTTATCTCCTTTTTGAAATCCCATCTTCATAAGGGAAGTTATGAACCCCTTACTCTTGATATATAACTCTCTTTTGTCATGAGAAGAGAGAGACACTATTGAGAGAAGGAGAGGCAAAGGCAAGGGTTGTTGGCTTGTTTTGGAAGGCCGCCTACAAGCTTTGATGGCGTCCATGCAACAAGATATTACTTTCTTTGTATTACCATATTTGTTATATTAACTTCTCCACCTAATATCATTGATTATCATTCATACGTCTTTTGTTTCTAAAGATCTTTATGGAGATAGCATGAACTTCATTAGTTAGAAATTGACATGCGTGTAATTAAAAGATGATTCATGCATTTCCTTCTTTTATTCACACGTTATATTGTCATTTGTTGTAATACCCTTTGGTATAGTTATTCTCATGTTATTAATGTTTTAATTAAAGCCCTTTGTCATTAACTTTGTCAACATGAGGATTGGTTTATCATCGTGTTTAGTTTCTATATGCCATGCTTGTACACGCATAAGGGCCTTAAAATTCTTGTGATTGATTTAAAGTTTACATAATTATTATTGTTAAGAAAAGGAATACCCATCAAGTTTAAGATTCAACATTAACGAATCAAACCTGAACGAACCTATGATTTTTAGGTTCGCTCATTTATTTAATCGAGCATAAACTTGTGTTCAGGTTCAGTTCCTTTATTTTTGAACTAATTCTGAATCGAACTTTTAGCGAGTCGAATATGAGCGAATAATGAACTTGAGAATTTTCTGACACCATTAATGATGATTGATGAGGACTGAACAATGACTTCTTCAATTAGGCAGTCTCGGTTTCTCCACGTGGTGCTTATTGGTTGGTGGATGTTCCGTAGATCTAATGGTAGCTAACACACTACGTGACTCGTCCTTGAACTCCCACAAATCCGGATTTCCCCCCTGTTTGGGGAGGGGGTCACCCAAGGTTAGACATGGACAAAATGTAGGTCGGACCGTCTCATGGGCCGGGCCGAACGGATCGAGATTGAAAAACCTATGTCCAAAGCCCCCATGGGCTGACCCATAACCCATTTTGTTCTTTTTCATTGAATTTTTTAATGGTATTGATATATATATATATAATGATTTTATTAAGATCTTTTATACTTTATATAGCTAATATAAGTAGTTTACATGTTGCTTGACATGTAAATTGTTGAATTTTATTTAAAACTAGTGTCACATATGAAAAATTTGAAGTGTATCATATTAACACACATGTTATTCAGCTTATATTTATATGTATTTTTATTTTTTGTGGGCTGAGTCGGACCGACCGATGCTCAAATCTCGTAGCTCAAGACCGACCCATGAGCGGGCTGAACGGACAGGTCTCCAACCCGTTGGCCAGGTCTACCCAAGGTAAGGTGGAGTATTGAATCACACCAGTCCATACCCAACTCCAACCCAATCCATAAAAGTTCAAACCCAACCGGACCCGATGTATATGTGAGCTGAACCGGAGCTCTCATATTGCTGATAAATTAAGTTTGGGTCGAGCTCAGTCGGAACATGTTGTGGCCCGATTTAGCTCAACCCGGCCTGACTTCACTCACTTTGGTTTTGCAAGCTATGTCTGCGCCTCTCATGATGACCCCGTTCCAAATTTGAATCGTCCTGCTCTCATTAGTGTTGTATATATTATGCGACCTCATCAACAACTCATCCTCGGATGTCTCCATTGCTCAACTCATCCACAACGTGAGGGAAATTATCCACCCATGCAACCGGGACTCGCGATAGTGCTCGAGTTCAGGTTGAGATCCTTGACCTCAGAGCCACACTATACTGTACCCAACTTCAAATATAGTGTCATACCTAAAACTTACGAAGTGTGGGTACGGTTTATAAGTGGTGGGGATTACTACTTGAAAATTTGAGCTTAAGCATTTTGGGTGGTTATCAACGGGTTCAATTGGGGCTGAATCCAACAAGTTGTCACGGCCAATTTTCCTTGATAACAGACCGGGGACCTAAGCCCGGGATGTTACAAATGGTATCAGAGCCAAATTCCCTCTGATAGTAGAAAGGGTTACCCGAGAGGTGGAGTCGTCCCTACAAAGAGGTTGGGGGAAAAGGCTACCCGAAGCGTGCAACCATCACTGTCACTGGGAATAAGTGATGTGCCATGTTCAACGAGGACGTTGCGAATATAAGTGGGGGAGGTTGTAACACCCCAACCCCAAACATAGTGTCATACCTAAAACACACGAAGTGTGGGTGCGGTTTATAAGTGGTGGGGATTAATACTTGACAACTTGCGCTTAAGCATTTTGGGTGGTTGTCAACGGGTCCAAGTAGACTTGAACCCAACAAGATGTCAAGGTCAGTTTTCCTTTATAACGGACCGGAGACCTAAGCCCGAGACGCTACATTTTAACTCTTGTCTTCTTGGGACCCACTCGAAAATCACTATATCTCCATATAAAACTTAATTCTCTTTCTTTCCATTCCAAAAAAATATCATTCTTATCATCTAAAAATGTAAATTCACTCAACTATAATCATTTTCCTAAACTTCAATAAAGCACATCACAACAAATCCTTTCAACACTTCAATAGATAAACCTTTCTTGGGAGGGTTATCTACTTCAAGATAACCCTATAACCCAATGCATCCTTTTGGTAATAAAAGAAGCTCTATGGGATTTACAGCTTCATTTCTCATATCCATGCATATGTTAAAGGATCCTTGGCCCCAGGGTGCAAAAAGATGGATACCTTTTTCCATTTTCAAGTACGAATACATATACTGATATTAATGGATATGGATTTAAAATGATACGTATAATATTAAAAATACTCTATAAATATGTTTAAACAGACTTGTATTAAATGGGATCCACATGATATAAATATACTAAATGTGCTTATGTCATAATAAATATATCAAAAATGGTAAAAAAGGTAAAAAAAATACATTATATAGGGATAAAAGTACGTCTACCGTTATATTTATATATGAAAATGGAGGATACATTTACATATGTTTGTAGATATCAAAGTAATATCCATATCCGTAACTATTTTAAAACGAATACTGATACATATGTCTAATATTAAAGTAATATCCGTATCCGTAATCATTTTTTAAAACGAACACTGATACATATGTCAAAATATGTATAAAATGGATATGGTGACAGATCAGATATAAATGTATCTTATTTATTTGTATGCCTACTTGATCTCCTTGTAAGGCATTCAACTGGGGGGTGGGGGGGGGGGGAGAAAAAGTTGCACATTGCTTGTTTTAGCATGTGATCAGAGATTGGAGCACATTTGCATTTTCGGATCGGTAAACTTCTACAATTTGAAGGTATTGGTGGTTCAGGCGATAAAGCTTGCCTAATTATTTATATTTTTGATAATTTGTGCCATTGTAGAAAGGGTCGGTTTTATAACAATTGTTGATTATAATTCTTGATTTCTGGTTGGGCTATCAACCTCATTATTTTTTGCCCTCATGTTTGGAGTTTTTCAAATTAAATTTCTCTGTGTATATGTAGTTGGATTTATTCTATGGTAGGATTTATCCGTGGTTGCGTTTGTCTTGGATTTGAAGTATTGAAGGGTCCACCTATCAACGTTATGCTTTTTCTATGATTAAATATGTATAGAGAATCTTTTCAAAAAAGTAGTGATACGAAAATCAAAATGATTGATAAAGACTAGATGAATCATCGAAAGGATGATCCACCTAAATAGACTATCTATAAGCGATGGAAATTAAGATGAAAGACTGGATATGAATATATAAATAGAGGGATTACATTGAAATAGGAGACAAGCGTGCCATCGATCTCGACTTTTCATCTCACATCTCAATCTCTCCACGTTCATATTCTATCCCCCACTATATCTCAACTCCGGCCATGCACGGTGGCCGGAGACTCGGATTCGATTCTTCCATTTTGTCGGATCTCCATCCACATCTCTTTCAATTTTATTATTATTATTTATTTCAATAACCAGAGATAATGCATGCTTGAAGTCCTTTTCTATTTCAAAAAATATAAAAAATAAAAAAATACATACTTTCTTTTCCTCTTTAAATTTTATTTTGCAGGACAAAGAAAAAATAAAAAATATAAAAAATACACAAAATTTAAAAAAATGTTACCATTTCTATTTTGTCTAAAAATATTAATTTTTTTATTTCTCTGTTTCGGATTTACAATCAAAAAAATAAAAAAAAACAGCTACAAACGCTAGGATGTATGTCAATGTTGCCCCACTTAAAGATGTACTCCTGAGCATGCTCTTACTATTCTTTCATATGATCGAGAGACTTTTAGAATTTATCTCAAGCACATGTTGGGAATGCTTCCTTGAATACCTTCGAGGCTAGTATTCAAAAGATGAGTTGAAAAGAAAATCTCAAGATTCTTCACCACCTCTAGAGATCGAATAAGTGTGTATTTGTCTTATATATTAGACATCAAATAAGCGTGTATTTAAGATAATATATGAACTATTTCTAGCTGTATACAAAGTTCATATTGGCGATGAAACTTCTTTCATTTCGAAGGATTTTGAACACATTTTTCACATACCTCGTATCTTCATCGTCCTCATGTCTTAAATAGATAAAGATGTGAAGTCTCACTCTTATCAGACCATTGGGAATTTCACGTTCCCTCCCTCTAAGGTGGATCATCTGTTGTATAGTGGATCACAACATATTTTGCGGCAGTGTCCGAAACGCTCGATAAAGATCGAACAACTCCGGACACGCTGCCGAATCTGTTGTGATCCGCTGCTCTAGAGCAGATGGTGCAGACTACCCTCCCTCATCATCAACTACTAAATGAGTCCCCTACGAGGATCATCAGGGGCCATTGGATCTCCATCCAACTCATTCTCTGCATTACAGCTGTACCGCCAGCCAAAACCCACACTCTCTATTTTAAATTTCACACCCCACCTAACAGCCAAAGTCCACGCTCGTTCTACGATCAACTCCACCACAGGCGATCCATGGCCACCGTAGCCAATACGGTCGCAGCACAGCCACCGCCGCCCGCCCCTGTCCGGGTCGAGATCCTATCCCGAAGCGGCATCCAATCCGTCCCCGACGAGTACGTGCGTCCTGAAGAGGAGCGCGCCGGCCTAGGGGATGCCTTTGAGGAGGCTCAGAAGACTGAGAAATCCAAGTACCAAGTCCCGATCATCGATCTCTCAGGCTTCCTGTCAGGGGATGAAGACGCACGCCGATCATGCATCACCTCAGTTCACAAAGCCGCGGCTGAGTGGGGCGTGATGCATATCGTCAACCACGGCATCCCGTCGGAGCTCATCGATCAGGTGCGCACTGCGGGGACGAAGTTCTTCGAGCTGCCGGTGGAGGTGAAGGAGCAATATGCGAATGACCAGCCGGCCGGGAAGATTGCCGGGTACGGTAGCAAACTGGCCAACAACAAGAATGGGCTGTTGCCGTGGGAGGACTACTACTTCCACTTAATCTTCCCAGAGGACAAAGTAGACTTCTCAATTTGGCCCCGGGAGCCTTCTGACTACAAGTACGTGATTTAACCAATTTCATAATTATGTCGTGACATTGTAATTACGAGATCTTCATTTCCAACTGAAGTCCGAGCACGGTCTCCAATTTGAACGGTATAATCAAGATCGTTATTGTCATATATATTTTGTATTTTAATAAATTGGCACCAACTACTAAAGAGTTTGATTCCAGAGAGGTGACTCAAGAATTCGGCAGAGAGCTGCGCAAGCTCGCCAGCAGTGTTCTCGCGATCCTCTCTCTCGGTCTCGGCCTCGATGAAGGTCGTCTCGAGGAGGAAGTCGGCGGTGCAGAGGACCTCCTCCTGCAGATGAAGATCAACTACTACCCAAAATGCCCTCAACCGGAACTCGCGGTCGGTGTCCCGGCCCACATGGACGTCAGCGCCCTCACCTTCATCCTCCATAACATGGTGCCGGGCCTGCAGCTTTACCATAACGGAGAGTGGAACACCGTACGCTGCGTGCCGGACTCGTTCGTGGTGCACGTCGGGGACACCATAGAAATCCTGAGCAACGGGCGGTACCGCAGCATCCTCCACCGGGGGCTGGTGAACAAGGAGAAGGTCCGGATCTCGTGGGCCGTCTTCTGCGAGCCCCCGAAGGAGAAGATCGTGCTGCAGCCGCTGCCCGAGCTCGTGACGGAGGAGAGCCCCGCGCTGTTCCGGCCGAGGACGTTCGCGCAGCACATGGAGCACAAGCTGTTTGGCAAGTCGTAAGGAGACTTCATTACTCCAAATTGATCTGTACCGAGTTTTTCTTTTTGTACACTGTTTGTTGTCGGGGATAAATAATTGAGGTAGATGGGACAATCTATCTATCTATTTAATATATAGGTAATGTTCAAAGTACTATTCCCTCCTGAGTTATTTCCTATAATGGTATGCAGCCCAACTTTATTACTCATTCTGGGTACGATTTGGAAATATTTCCTAAAGAGGGATATGTCGGCAAACGGTTTGCCGCGTGCTTAGGTGGAGCGGTAAACCGTTTGCCGCGAGAGACGTTGGGCGCGGTCGACGAGGGACTCCGGTCTTCGAGGGAATAAATGTGTGCTTGAATGCTTCTGCTATGGCAAACGGTTTGCCGCGGCAGAATTGTCGCTGACCAGGGGGACTGCGACAAACGGTTTGCCGCACCGAGACCCTCGCCTCCCCTATAAAAACCCCCCCTCCCCCTCTCATTTCACCAGACTACTCCTCTTCCACTCTCACATTTCTTTGAAAGTGAAGATCCTGCTCTCCTCCTCCCTCAAAGTATGTACATTTCGTTATTTTTTATTTCTTGATGCGTAGAAAATTTAAGTTATGTAATATTAAATGCAATAATAATATTAGTATAATTTAACATCATATAGCAGTTGAATTGTTAGTTGTTTTATGCTTGATAGTTGTGGTGTTCTTGCTAAATCTTTTTAGTGTTGTACGTTGTATACATGTGGTAACATCAGATAACAATTATAATACTGTTCAAATATGTTATTTGTGTTACTTTTAATTTGTAGGTATAAAAAATGTACATTCTAGTAGTTAAATTTGAGATCAACTAAACTAGTAGTATAATGCTTGCTAGTTGCGGTAACATCACATTTCTGTGATGCATTTTATTTGTGATTATTAAAATTAATGGGAGATATCAGTATTTACAACTTATCAGACTTTTGATCTTTCAAATAAGTAATGGGAGATTTGTAACCAATGGTAACATAGACTGCATAGGAAGATATGGATAGAACTTGATCATGGTTTTTTAAATTTATTTAAACATTAGAATTTTATGAGTACAAATTTGTAGGTCATTTTATATTTTTTAGTGAAATATAAGAAATGGCTGAGGTTGCTGCACTATATGTGTTCTGGGGCGGATGGGTTAGAATCATGAATTATGAGATTGGTTATGAAGGAGGTTATAGTGACATGCTCAGAGTGCCTGAATCTAGTATGTATGACGATCTACTTGGTCGTATATATGGACTTACTGGGTATACACTCGATATATATGATATTAAAATCACCTGCAAGTGGCCTGCAAGTGCAAGCTCATTTCGTCCAATCGTAATTGACACAAATAAAATTACAAACTTAACGCTGCGAGTGAGTTGGCAGGTGGGGATGATGGAGCTTCTAATTGAGGAAGTTGTGATCGCTCCATCTCAAGTTGATGTGGGAACATCATCGAGGTAATTGTTTGATCTTAACGAATCTATATATGAGGAAGATGGTGTTCAAGATGATAATGAGAACAATGGTGACGAGGGAGATGAAGACGATTACGACGATGAAGAGGAAGGGGTGAATGAAGTTGAAAGAGTGGATGGAGAAGCTTGCATGGGGGCCACTGGTGCTAGGGTGGAATTATTGTCCGATCACGGTCAGCAATCTCTTCTTTCCTCAATACACAACGAACCGATATATGATCCACCGGTGGACTATGGGGATGGATTTGGATCATATGGATGATCTACCGGACTTCTTCGGTTCGGATGATTGGATATTTGATACCTTTGCAGAGGAGGTGCCATTTTTAAATGAAGTTGATAATGCTCCGAACGATGGAGCATCGGGAAAGGACTTTTGGCTCAATCGATCTTTCGATTCGAAGACGAGCCTAATTGACGAGTTGTCCACTTGGAGTATGTCGAAGTACGTCCAATTCAAGGTAGATGTCTCCAAGAGCACCCAATATACGGTAAGTTGTATACATGTTAATTGTCACTGGAGATTACATGCAGCATATAACATTCATCGTGATAGTTGGCAAGTAAGCAGTTAGCGGGCAGCACACACTTGTCGTAATGCAATACTTCTTATCAATAATCGTGTTTGTACTTCGAAATTTGTTGGAAGATTTATTCTTGCAACTTTGAGATTTAATTTAACACTTACTCCAAGTGTTATCCAATCACTCGTTGAGGAAAAGTACAAGGTCAGAATTTCGTATAAGAAAGCATGGAATGGAAAACGAAGAGCTTTGAAGAGGATATTCAGAGATGCTGTTGGTTCATATGCATATATTCGACGATTCATATGGCTGATGAGACACTGCAATATCGGTTCTTTTTACGAGTTCGAACATCAACCAACGATTCACCCTAAGACCGTCATACCATAGAAGGACGAGCTGCCTTTTTCCGTCTATTTTGGGCCTTTGCTTCCTCAATCCAAGGTTTTCAGCATTGCCGTCCCGTCTTGAGCGTTGATGCCACCCATCTGTGGGGCAAATATAAGGGGCATATGCTTGCTGCTACTGCTGCAGATGCTAATGGTCACCTCTTTCCTGTTGCCTTTGCTGTAGTGGAAAGTGAACGATTAGAATCATGGGGTTTCTTCTTACATAAATTGTCTGACATCATTAACCGCGACGGTATTTATTTTATCAGCGATAGACTTTCCGGCCTCAAGAACTTGCTCCCTCAATACTTTCCAGTGGAGAGAGGTCACTGTCATCGTTTCTGCCTCCGTCACATGCAGGCGAATACGCATCAGGCGGGGTTTACTAATAAGTGGATACAGAAGAAATTTCACAGCGCTGGGGCAATGACGAGTAAGTATGATCATGAGCGGATTATGAACCAAATCCGAACAACCGACTCAGATGCGTATGATTGGATAGTAAGACAGGAAGGGGGGATCGACGTTACTGGGCTTGCACCTACGATGAGGGGCGTCGATGGGGACTGACCAATACAAACCTCTCTGAAAGTTTTAATAGTGTTCTCAGGGGAATACGGGGCCTTCCTGTATTAACCCTTGTTTTCGCAGTATTTTATCGTCTAAACACTTACTTCGTCGAATGACAGAAGTTTGGTGACAGGGTAACCGGCCACTTAATGCCCCGATATGAGAAGCTGATAGATGGTCTTGTACAATCAGCACGTGGTCTGATGGTGGAGCAGTTCACTCTCACGGAGTTTGAAGTCCGAGCCCCCGAAGGGAGCTACAAGGTGAATATGAATGGTCAACAGTCCTAATGCACTTGTGGTTATATGCAGGCGATGCAGATAATATGCCCGCACATAATTGTGGTTTGCAGCAATGTCAATGTCAGTACAGAACGCCTGAAATTATGCTCTGACTTTTATACTGCCGCCTCGTTCCGGTCCACATACGCACATGCGTTCGTCCCGATTCCCGATAGTCGTTTCTGGCCGGCCCTAGAACCCTCACCATTGCTCCATCCTAATGTAGTTTCCAATCTTGGTCGACCTCAGAGGAGGCGTCTGCACGGCAGCATGGATGAGATGGGTAAAGTGCAAGTTCGGTGTAGCCATTGTAAGGAGCATGGTCATAACAAAACTACTTGTGAAAGAAGACATCAGTAGTTATTGTAAAAGACTTTATGTACTCTAACGTTTAATGGCAAATTTATGTATTTTTTATGGCATCATTTCGTTACCACATATTTGTATTACTTTATTTTTTTGTATAGCAATGGAGACAGTTGCAGGGCCTGTGGATTCTTCTGTACTGACTAGGCAGGGAGAACATATATCTGGTCGACCTCTACCAGATACTTCGTGATTTCATGTGAGGGATATGAAGACAGAGCATCGAGAAGCACGGAAACACAACAAATGATTGGCTACGTCGAATATACAATTCAAAATATGTCTCTGGTGGACTCGAGAATACACGATGTCCCCCCATGTACACATCATACACCGAACCAACAACATTTGCATTACAACAATGGGGGGAGCAATATAGTTTTCGGACGGACGAGCCTACCCCATCGTACGGCGTACTCCATACTTAGGAAGCCCAACTAACTCAACCTCAGCAATACTGGCAGATGGGGTCAACTCAAAGTCAGCAAACGTACACTGATGTTTCTGATTACGACATTGGACAGCTACTGCCTCACCAATTTGGCTCTGAACCTGTATCATGGGCCATGGACACATCATATATGGATCCTCCTAGGTCATCCAGTGCAAGAGTGCATCCACCAGTTACCCATCAAGATCTCCCCCGCACCTCAAATGTTACAACACAGAGAGGGAGTGATTGGCACAGAACTGCTCAGGAGCATTCAACCACAACTGCACATGGGAGAGGTCGTGGTGACGTAGGGAGAGGTTCAACTGGCAGAGGAGAAACGGGAGGGGGTGGAGGCTGATCGGGACGTGGGAGAGGGGTTTAGACAAGGAAAAGGAAAAGGGTCATCTTCAAAGGGTCGTCTGTTCAATATTGTTCACCAAACTAAGAAGTGATTTCACTGAATGTAATATGATGTCTTCATTTTGTAAATATGAAATAAATTACATTTGCAACAACTCTTTACTTTATTTCTGTTTGCCATTACTCATGAATATAGAAACTTGCCATTTTACATTGCCAAACTATGTTATTATTGTTTGAAAATAGATGTGATGCATATATAATTGTTCTTAAAATATTATCAATTTTTGTTATGCTTGTGCAGGTTATGACTATAATTTTTCTTAAAATATTATCAATTATTGTTATGCTTATGTAGGTTATGGCTATAACACGCATTACAGCTCGCAAGTCGGTGCGCCTTCCCGACAATCGTTTCTTAGCAGCGCGTGCACCATCTTCTAGTAGAGGATCACGCCGTGAGTTGCGCCATGCTCCACAGTCACCACCGGTACCCCAGCCACCACCGGTACCCCAACCATCACCGGTACCTCAGCCACCACCGGTACCACAGCCAGCACCGGTTCCACAGTCACCACCAGTACCGCTATTTCTTTCTGAGGAGGACCGATCGGAGCCGGTCCAGTCTGAATCTCAGTTCACTCCTTACTCACTCAGACGATGCCACTTCCTTAAGAAGACTCTTCGCAGAGTGAGACTTCACCTCTCACAGAAATATATGACGAAGAAGAAGATTTGAATAAAGAATTGGCTGACTTACATTATACAATTGCGTTGAAGTACACACGCCTGAGCGAAATTCATGGAGCGCGAGCGAGGTCGAGGCGTTGAATCAGTTGGAGATAGTGTAATAATGTATTACATATCTAAGGACTAATATGTGCATTTTGTTTTAATGTTGTAAGGCACATATTCGGAATTTCGTTTGTCAATTAAATGCTAGTCATGAAGTTCTGTTATCTTTATGTTGTGATTCGACAAATTCATTGATATTCGACTACTTTACCTTTTACTGACTCAACATAGAGATATGAGTAACGCCGCTTTATGAAGATGGGATTGTCAAACACGTTTAAAAAGAATACATATTTTAGTAATACAGTACAAGTCCAAATGTTCTGTGGTCTACAAAAAATCGCAATGGAAAATTGTACAATATAAATTAATAACGCTAACTTAATTGATATAAAAATTTCAATAATTTTGTAATATTAGATATAGACTTTTGCCAAATTAAAAAAACTAAAAACAATACAAAAGAAAAAATTAAAAAGAATATACCACATGGTATTTCCCTTAAACGGGTTGGGCAGGAACTGCGGCAAACGGTTTGCCGCTAATTATTGATATGGAGAATCGTTTGCCGTGCCAATGATTGCTGAAGCGGCAAACGGTTTACCGCTCCACCTAGGCACGCGGCAAACCGTTTGCCGACATATCTCCCCTTTGAGAAATATTTTCAAACCGTACCCAGAATGGGTAATAAAGTTGGGCTGCATACCATTATAGGAAATAACTCCTATTCCCATGGCCAATAATTTCATATTTTCCCAAACCAGAATCGAGCGCGGATCCTCTGTCTGCTGCAATCCACGGATGAAGGACACGTGACCATGAGGAGATCCAACGACCGACACCCGACCCCCAGCCCCTCCTCTCCCGAATCCCTACCCGCCTCTCGTCCCCGACCCTCTCTCGTCCCCCGACCATCACCGCCTCTTGTCCCCACCAAGCCCACTCTGGCCCCCGACCATCGTCGCTCGCTTCGCCGCCACCGTCTCCCTCCAGAGTTTAGAAGCGAATATAATCAACATACCAAGGTCAGACTGAAAAGACTAGAATTCAAAAATCACATGGATTTTAGATTATAGATTGAGAGCAAGAGGTTATGAAAAAAATGTCCGGAGTAGATAATAATACTATTTGCCTTCAGATGGAACATTAGAAAAAGAACAAACATGTAACAGAGATTCCAACTCTGCACCCTCAAATCCAATTGCCGATTGCTATTCCAGAGTTCCACAACGATCAAAACCCAAAAGGTAAATTCCTGCGATTTAGAGGCCTCTTGATGGCCGGAAAATCCCACGCAGAGCCCACCTCCACGACCGCCTCCCACGACTCGTCGGAGCTCTCGCAGCTGAACGTCGAGCTCACAACCCCCATCGGGCTCGGCGACGGCAGCTTTCGCTTGCGCCCCATTTAAGAACGGTGGCGGTGAAGTGAGCGACGATGGTCGGGAGCGAGAGAGGGCTTGGCGGGGACGAGAGGCGGAGATGGTCGGGGGCGGGAGAGGGTCGGGGACGAGAGGCGGGTAGGGATTCGAGAGAGGAGGGGCTGGGGCGGGGTGTCGGTCGTTAGATCTCCTCAAGGCCACGTGTCCTTCATCCGTAGATTGCAGCAGAATCTGCTGCAATCCACTTACGACAGAGGATCCGTGCCCGTTAGAACCTGTTGCAACATTCGAACATACACTTCAACTATTTGTTTTTTATTTTATGGGGATACAATTGTACATGTGGACTTCATATATTTGTTTTCTATTTTGAAGGAGATACAATTGTACATGTGGCCAGATAGACTTGAACTTTAATTTTTTTGAAAGGTAAGTAAGTATATTGGTTTGAGACCAAAAAAACATACAAACTGAAGTATTATCCCCCTCACAAAAACCCAACAGATGAGGGAGGGAGATCATCATAAGGTTTCTCTAGATAGTAGTTACATGGTGCCCACTAGTAGGAATTCATGGAGAGCATCAGCCGCAAATGATCTTGAGATCGTTCAGAACTTGATTGATGGTTGTCCTAGCAGTTGTGGACAAGTCCTCAACCCAACAACGGTTTTTTCCCTCCAAATCCACCAAACAGATGCTGCGATAGCAGCCAAAATCTTTAAGGCCAATTCCTTATTATGGCTATTAATCGTCTTAACCCAGTCCAAGATCTCAGAAATATTGGACCCATCAGCAAAGGATGGCAACCGCAAATCCGCGGAAACAACCACCCATAAATCCTTAGAGTATGGACATCCACAGAACAGATGATTGCATGACTCAAGGGGGTGGGAGCACAACAAGCAGTTACCAGTCGCGTAGAGGCCAATTTTGATAAGTCTGTCACGAGCGGGTAGCCTGTTACGGACCATCTTGAACAAACAGCACCTGTGTCCACACTTCCTCGGAGCACCACACTTCCTTGCAGTAGGTAAAGATGGGCCCTCTGAACCGGATGAGGTCATAGCAAGTTCGGAAAGAATATCCGCCAGTAGAAAGAGCCCACTTGTAGGGGGCACGGCTGCACCAGGGCTAGTGAGATGATATCTCGACATCTTAGGAGAGCTTTCCAGTGGAGAGAGTCACTTGAGGAAATCTGGACATCCCAGAATGACTCTCCTCGAAGATATTTAGAGCGAAGGTAGTCGGTCCAAATAGAATTTTCTGCCGTAAGGAACCTCCACACCCACGTAACCTTGGAAGCAACCTGAAGGTCCCTTAAAGACCTGATTCCTAGTCCCCCTTCCCCTTTCGGAAGACAGATATTTTTCCAAGCAAGATCATGCCTTTTATAGTCCCATAGTAAGTCAACACAAAGAGAGGAGACCTTAGAGATGATAAAGGAGGACAACATAGAGCAATCCGTCCAATAGATCAGGATCCCCACAATTACAGAATTAATAAGCTCAATTCTTCCTGCCATAGAGAGGAGCCGAGCCTTCCAGCCACAAAGCAAAGAGCGGACTTTATCCACAAGAACCTTACCCGCAACAGAGCAACCGAATTTGTGTGAGAGAGGAATTCCAAGATATGTAGTGGGTAATGGTTCTCCCAAAAGACCCAACACAAAATTCCAAGAGAATTGTGTTCTAGAGTTCTTGGAGCTGAACAAGCAGCTTTTTCCCCATTCATCCATAAGCCAGACATAGACCCAAAAGCATTCATTGTAGAGGCAATAGAATTTAGAGACCTCGAGTTGCTCCTCGAGAAAAAGAGTAGGTCATCCGCATATATCAAGTGTGTGGGGCCCTGCTACACCCACTTCCCATAGGGGCAAAAGAGCCATCCGCCACACTCAAGTCCACTAAACAAGTCGAGGTCTCCATAACCACCATGAAAAGGAGGGGGCTAAGGGGGTCTCCCTGCCGGAGTCCCCTAGTTCCCTTGAAGAGGCCGCGCGGGACACTGTTGACCATGATAGAGAAGGAGACCGTAGAAATACAATTCTGTATCCAAGCCACCCATGCATCTCCAAAGCCCATGGCGGAGAGCCTATCCAGAAGGAAGGAATGGTTAACTGAGTCGAAAGCTTTTGCCAGGTCCACCTTTACACACGTACGAGGTTGCCCTCTGCGTCTCCCAAAACCCAAGACCAACTCTTGCGCAAGGTGAACACTATCCCCAATTCGTCTCCCTTTAATAAATGCCAATTGGTTAGGGGAGATAAGGTGCGGTAGCACCGCGGAGAGCCTCGCAGAAAGGATTTTCGTAAAGATCTTGTAGATGACAATACAATAGGAGATTGGTCTGAAATCCCCTAAGGAAGCAGGGAAGGGGACCTTCGGAACCAACGTCTGGAAGGTGTGATTGATTTGCCTCAACATAGATCCCTCCGAGTAGAGAATAGATATGGCAGCAAGGACTTCCTTTTTAACCAACAACCAATGCACCTTGAAGAACTTAGCATTGAAGCCATCCGGCCCAGGGGACTTGGAGGAGTCAATAGACCGTAGTGCATCCAAAACCTCTTCCTCCAGAAAAGGCCTTTCAAGCCATTCTCTAGCATCCATGGACAGCACTCGCTTGGGGGGGAGGGGGGGGGGGGGAGGGGGGGGAGTGTGGCCGGAGAGAAGAGCTTCAAAATGGGCGAGAGCCTGGGAGGCAATCAAGGAGGGGTTGTCCACAGAGTTACCATCAGCATCAATCAGGCAGGGAATACGGTTCCTACCCTCTCTCATATTGGTAGAGAGGTGGAAGAATTTCGTGGAGCAGTCCCCAAGCTTCAGCCAAGATATGCGGCTTCTTTGCTTCCAAAAAGATTCGTAGTCGGCTTCCAGGCCCACAAGGTGGAGTTTGAGCTCCTGCTCCAGCTGACAAAGAATCGGGTCCCCAGGGGAGAGCCCGAGGGCGTCGTTGATGCTCTCCAACGTGCCCTTCCCATTTTCAATATCATCCTCCAGCTTCCCATGCATGGAAGCCCAGGCCTTAAGAGCCCGCTTAACAGGGCTTAATTTCTTTGCAAGAATAAACAAAGGACTTCCTCTGAACGGGGTATCCCATACCTCCTTGACAAGCTCAACAATACGTCTTCTCTAACAATTATCACCATATATACTCAATATCATCCGTATGATTTGACGTGTAGCATACCCACGATAGATATATCAGTAATTTTCATATCTACATGAAAACACCTATTCCTTTCGTTACACTCTATTTCTCGATACTCATCTTCTCCTTATCCGAGAGATAAAGAGAAGATGAAAGGGGAGGAAGGTCCCCAAAATGGAGCCCCATATCCCAACGAGAGCATGGAGTTACAGTATGTGTGCACCTACGTGATGGAGGAAGGAAGGCGACTGTAGCACACAACCACCCGAGGTCACAACACTCGGATTAGCGCGCAGATGGGTTCCACGACATGCAGTCCCGCCGACAATAACTTGGCAGGCAAGGACGGAGCCAGAAACTTTTTATCGAGGGGGCATAAAGTGAAACATTTATTTTTATGTTAATTGTAATATTCGTAAGTAAAATGTGGATTAATTATAATGCAAGAAAAAAAACTAATTTGATTAAATTTATTAACTTTTTGTGGTCGTGACACATGTTAAGAATTTTTTCTTTCAATTGTTGAAAAATATCTCTATTTTATTAGAAATATATAAAATCGCAAGATCGAACATCATATACATGCATATCCAATAAAATTTTGAACAAATCATATATTTCAATAAGATTTGGAAACTTTTCCATATAAAAAATCTAAAATGGCTATGAAAAAATTCTACACAAATATCTAAATTTAAACATGGAGCATAGGATCAAAATAGAGATAATCTAAAAAATAAAATCATAAAATAAATCTCAGTTTGTATTAACATTTCTTTTTCTCAACTAGTGAAAGAGAGAAAAATACGAGTTAGAGAGGAAGAAAGATAGATGTATGAAGAAATGTTGAGAATAAAGTTTTTATTCAGTCATTGATTTGATCTTTAATTGAGTTCGATTGTTGGGTCAAACCGATTGAATAATTCACGACTTCATCATTTATATCAATCTCAAAAAATTTGATCGAGTTTTATTTATCGTTCATACAGTGGAATCAATACTATAAACCGTGAAAATCATGTGTGTGTAATATCCTAGAACTAAGAACATTTTCGTTATCATTATAATGTAACAATTAAAAATAAAATCCATTTTTTCTTATCTTAATTCCAATATCCCATTCAAGTATCTTCTGTGATTTCGTGGGGAGACCGTCTTAGACCCGCAACGTTTCTACTCTATCAAATTTGATCTTAGATTCGCTCGAAGAAATGTTGAAGATCATTTTTCTTTCCCAAACTAATCTAAATAACCAAAAAAAGATGAGTGGAGGAAGAAATTTGTCGTATTTTTTGTATCTTTAATTTTGTTTCTTTATCCCATGTTAATAACTAGAATGACAAGACGTCTGGGAAGAAACAATTAATTTCTATTAATATACCCGCTAAAAACCCAAACATAAAGTATTTAGCATGGGTGCATGTTGAATCATTATCGATAATTAATAATACTCAAACTATTTATATCAATTCGATCCAAGTCAAATTGGTCCACTTCGATTGAACATGATTAATATTCAAATGTATTTTTAAAATTTCTAATTATGCTTTCATAGAACCAGTCGAACTAAATCGAGGGTAGTATCTAAACCAACTAGTTTGACCAACCACTCCAGTCTGATTTTTTAAATCACAACTGACAATGTGAGAGATATTCTACAATAAAAAGAGAGAAGAAGAAGTTACGCACGGAAAGAGATTTCACGAGATGGTATATAAGAGAATTGTAGAGAGATAGAGAGATGATAAATCAAATCCAAATTTGAGGAGGGAGTCACACATTTTTAAGTTTACAAGTGCATTTAGTATAAGAAAATCAAAATAACATTATAATTATAAAATAACACCAAAATAACATTATAATGATAAGATAACATTATAATTATAATATTTTATCAATACTACAAAATTAGTATCCTAAAATCTAAGGGGGGCATGTGCCCCTCCATGCCCCCCTCTAGATTCGTCCATGTTGGCAGGTCCCCCGAGCAGGATTGTAGAGGACTTGTGTGGGGTGGTTGTAGTGCATTACAACACTGCAACTGAGGATCCACACTCTCTTGGATGCCTCGTTTCTTCCTTGACGGGGGTGAGGAGGTCAACGGAATAGTGGAGGGATATGTGAATGTGGTGTTCACCAGCTTGATACAAATTATTATTGATTTATTCTTTCTACATACTTAAAAATTTACTTTATTTCCATTTTTATAAAAAATCTTTAAATAGTATTAGTATGTTGGATTTTTTTCCAAAAAATCATAATCTCTTGAAAAATCCTCTAATTTTGAGAAAATATCTATAATACAATATATTAGACATCGTTCCCTATTAGGGAAAAGAGAGCCTACACCCATGCGTATGTAACTTTCCTACACACATTTATTTTCGCCTCTATTTTTTAAATATTTAGAATTGATTCATTGGAGGATTTAGATCACAATATATCATCGTGATATCATTCAAATTTCAACTTATTTTGAGACTTCTAACTTATCCATCACGACAATCAAATTTTAACGGTATCAGATTTGCAGAAATCGACACCTTCCGATGGACATGTTAGGACTATCTATTTTTATGAAAATCAAAATGCATATTTCATTTAATATAATAAGCAAATACTCGAAAGATCCATTTAAAAAATAAAAAGAGGAAAAAGTAGTGGGTATATGTAAATTACCTAGACATGGGTATAGGCTCCTCAATCCCTTTCCTATTATATATGGTAAAAAGGAGCCTACACCGACGTGTGCATGTAACTCCCTACATCTGACCTATTTTTTCATTATTTTTTGATTTTTTTGAACTGAAACCTTAGGGGAATTAGATCATTATATATCACCATGATGTCATTCAAAATCTACACTTTGCTTACTAAGCTTCGAGTGCAACGAGGGGTAGGACAAGAAGAATGGGATAATAAGACTAGTTGACTGAAGAGAGGGAGGAGGAATGAGTGAGTGGCAGTGGTCATCGCTTTTCCTATCCGTCAATGATGAAATTCATAGATCTTATACACGCCCTTCCCAACTCCACTCCTGTGCTTCTTGCTTGCTCCTCTTTCCCGTCTGCCTTTCCAGAGGGGAGTGAGTAGGAATGGATGAGTGGACTATGGGAATGAATGGATGCTGTCATCCTATAATAAGATAATAGAATAGAGAATCCATGACTTCCCCAGCCTTGGGGGTGGGGGTGGGGTGGGGGAATGGGAGGGGGAGGGTTCACGGCTAAGCTTTGGGTTCCTGGTGACGCAGGGGGGAAGCAGACATGGAAGCTAAGTAAGGATGCCAGGGAGGGGCAAGGTAGGCGGAATTCCCGCAGGCGCACTGGCAAGGGGACTATTATATTTTAATTTGAGACTCCTATCATCTCCATGAAGACTACCAAATTTTAACGATCTCAATATCGCTAAAAATGACCTCTTCTAGCTGAACATGTTAGGAATATTTGTTTTGCATGAAACTTGAGACACATATTTTACTCAACATATTAAGTAAATCCCCTAATTTTTCAATAAAAAAAGTAAAAAACCAATGGAAAAATAGGTCGGATGCAGGGAGTTACTTACACCCCATGGTGCAGGCTCCATGTTCCCATCATATATATATATATATATATATATAGAGAGAGAGAGAGAGAGAGAGGTGGTCGGGGTGGGGAGGGTATTTCCAAGTTCATTAGCAAACTGGTAAGTGAGATTTTGTGAAGGTCTAAAGTAGTCTACACAAGACGAAAACTACAATGTCACTAAAGCGTCCACTCACGAAATCCCAATCAATCAACAATTAAGTCACAATAAGAATTAAGCAATGAAAAGAAAAATAAATGTGGAGTTAAAATTTATTATAACTCTACAACAAGGATGTGTATAGGTGCAAGTATGTGTAGAGGTCGAATACAGGGAGCAGAAAGGATAGATAGGGCAATGAAGTGCAAAAATTGATGTTCTTCTTGTCTATATGTTATTTTTTTGTGGGTTTCTATATTTATACTTTTATATTTGATATCTTTTATATATTTTTATAATTTGTTTTTGATTTTATATTTTTATATTTTCTTTTTATATTGTTGTTGTTGACTTTTTATTTTTTATATTTTTATATTCTTTTTCTTTTAAATATATAAGATAGCTATATAAATAAATAAATATATATTCAATATAGGGTGATATAGATTATATATATGTAATAAATACATAAAAATAGTAAAATACCTATAGGTACAATCATTTTCATTTTTTAAAGGTTTTAAAATTTTTTAAGGTATTTATAATATTAATACTTGATATAATAAGTATTTAGGTATATATACACTATATAAGGTAATTTATAGATATAGATAAAAATAATCAAAATAAAAAATAAAGTAATTTTGCATTTTTTTAGGTTTTTCTAATGCTTTTGCGATTTTCTGGATTTTTTTTGCTAATTTATATGGATTTTTAAAGTAAAAAATACCCTGAATCAGAGACTTAATAATTGGCCGAATTGAAATCGAAATTTTCCAATCAATTATATATATAACATATAATATAAATAAATTTATATTAGATTGTTTTATTTTTCAAATCGAATCCATCAAATACTTCAATCCAATCCAATCCAATCGGTCGGATTACGGATTGGATCAAATTTTTACACTCGTATTTTCTTGCTCAATAATCAACTCTCTCGTATATGTATTTTATAACATATCAACATTTTAATAATACCTTAAAAATCAATAATACGAAAAGATGTAAAAAAAACATCACATAATCAAATGAAAGTTGAGCGATTCCATTAATCCATTACAAAAATTTGAAGACCACAAAATCAAATTAAAGAATTATATTGAATTTGAAATTTAATTTCTTTTTATAAATTATTCATTAATGTATTTTTTACAATTAATTTGAAAAAAATGATTCAAATAAGAATAATATAAGTTATCAAATAAGAATAAAATATGATGTAAGATAAAAAAAATGTAATTTATGTAGTTGGATATTGATGAAGTTCATAATTAATTTAGAGTGTTAAGCTATGCTAAAGCTCAACTACTTCCAACAACATCCTTTACGTCTCTATAATATATCATTAACAAACGAAAATCTAATGACATTCATACTCTATTGAATATCCAAAATAAAACTAATTTAAATATAGCTCACCAGTTGAGCAACATGCCTCTCATTTAAAATAAAATTGAAATGAAATTTATTTGTAAGATTATACCATACTAAAAATATACAAATTTTAGGAGTGTATCAATCAAAATCGTATATCAATTTGAAAATGAAAGGAATTGAAGTAATGATTATTTGTTCTTAGATGAGTGTGATACATTTGATTATGTAACTAATCAAGTTTCTTCCATCTAGTAAGGTTACAAGCTAAAGCAAGTAAAAGATAAGAAGCAAAGTGGTCAGGAATAACTAATAAAGATAATAGAAAACTATCGCAAACCTATTTTTTTAAACAAAGATAAGAAGAGTAGCAGCATACTGAGGTCAAATGGTGTCGCATGAGAGGGGGATGATGTTGTACGAGATGAGCGACAACATCATGAGGGAGGGGGCGATGAGTTGTACTTGAGGGGAGTAACATTTTACAGAAGAGGGCAACATCGAAATGAGCTGAGAAGGAAGTTTGAGGAATATTGGCAGTCAAGAGTAAAATGAGAGAGAGAGAACTAGGAGGGGAGTAATCAAACATTTTTTACAAATTTTACAAGATATTCATACTTTATTATTTTGGAGATTAAACATTTGACTTTCAAGAGAGAAGAGTGCTGGTAGGAGGACTATCTAAGATTGATATGAGAAAAAAATTAGATGAATAACATTGATTATGGTCATACAAGGAATTCAATAAGTGCACATACATATTATATACGAATGTATGAAGGTAAGTTTCGTTGTATGTATGCATATGTCTGTGTATGTGTGTGTGTATGGGTCTGTATATTAACGGATCAGATTTGATTTCAGTAAAGATCCGATCCAATTCATACTTGAACGGATTTGAAAAATTACAATCCGATCTGATCCATTATAATGATAAAACCAAATCAATCCAATCTAATAGCATCAGATTGAATTGGATTACGGATTTTGTCCGATCCGTGTGCGACGGAGTAGGGGTTTTGAAATGAAACTTAATGGGTTTTAGACCGTGTTATCATTCAAAGTTCAACTTAATTCGAGACTTCTATCCCTTCATTAAGACTATTAAATTTTAAGGGTCCCAGAATTGCTGAAATTGACCTCCTCCAGATGGACATGTTAGGAATGCCTACTTTACACGAAATTTGAAATACATATTCCCCATAGATTTCATTTCTATGGGATGTAAATCATGCATTCCTAACACCTTTAGTGACCCTTTCAAATGAGGTGGGGTCTCACCAATATTGCGGTGAGCCATCAATCAAATTCGTTAGATCTCAATCTGACGGTTGTATCAAAAAGCTCATCCAAAAGGATATTTTCATCATCTCAGTTTCATTAAATTCGAGTTTCATTTATTATTTTCAAATTATCATTCTGTGTTTTCTAGATTTGGTATTTTCACTAATGCCTTTATTGATTACATTCCAATTTTGTTTTGAACGATCTGGATTCAACTATAGCTTTGTAAAGTTTAGTGAGTTTTTGTAAAATGTATTTTCCTCTTTGTAAGTTTGTTATAATTTATTTGCATTCCGAGTCAATAGTTTCCCGAAAAATAAAAAATACATTCTTTTATAATTTTTTGGTATTTTTTAAAGTTCACACCCTTTTTGTAAATATTTGTGTGTAAATCCCCATACAATATTTTCAGGATTATTATTTGTAAATGAGTATGTTCCTTTTGTAAAACTTGCATGAATCTTTGTAACTATTTCACGCTCCTTTATACAACCCACGTAGAGCTCTGCCAAAATAAGAAAATAACAATGAGGTTTGTAAAAAAAGTGAATCAATATGTAAATCCGAAGGCCAATTATGTAAATCATTATACCACAACGTAAATCCATGCATTTCCTCATAAGCCGCAGCCACCCCCACCCTCCATTTGCATGCATGCATTGCCGCTAACAGGTTCTGCTGCCACCTCCATGCGTTACGACCTCCATGGTTGGCCATCGTTACCTGCATGACCTTTCTAATCTACAATCTCATTTGTCCTCCGCATCCTCCTCCTATGAGCTGCCTCCTCCATGGCTTCCTCCTCCACGGTTGAGAAGCTTTACGTATATGAGGATGTTGGGCGCCGTTGGCAAATCTAGAGAGGGGGGGGGGGGGGGTGCCGCCATCGGCGAATTGAGAGAGAGAGAGGATGCATCACCATCGATGAATCGATCGAGAGAGAGAGAGAGAGAGAGAGGTGCACCGCTATCAATAAATCATCATAGAGAGGGGGCGGGGGGAGGGAGGGGGCGTAGTCAGTCAATAGAGGAGAAAGAGAGAAATCAAGTCAAATAGTTGTCACATTCTATATTTAGAATTTAACAAAAATATGTTTTCAACAACTAATTTAATTTAATTAATGCATCATTAAATCTAACCTTGTGATTAAAAATATAAGGACAAGATTGAGGGCTCACCACAATATTGGTGAGATCCCACCTCATTTGAAGTTTCTCTTATATATAGAGTTCGATGGGGTTGTGGCTACCTCCCGACTATTTTTCTGTATTTTTTTTATTTTTTGAAAATATCACATGTATATTCATCTATATATACCTCCACTATGTCATTCAAATTTTCATTAGAAACAAAACTCATATGCCCTTCATCTAGAACATATCGATTACAACATTTTTTAGACCGTTAAAATTAATTATTTTAGATGGAGGGCATAGGAAGTCTCTATTTCTGATGAAATTCGAGTCACATATTGGAGGGATATGTAGATGAATATATATGGTGATATTTTGTAAAAAAAATAAAAAATGTGGAAAAATGCCTGGGAGGCAGCCCCATTTTACCCATATATATAATTATGGGTAAAATGGACATGCCTTTAGGGGAGCTAACTTGACTCCCTCTGTCCATTTTTCCATATTTTTTATTTTTTTAATGAAAAATGAATCCGTGAAAATTCATCATTATATCCATATATTATGTCATTCTAGTTTCATGAGAAACAAAGACTCTGAGGCCTCTATCTAGACGGTCATTTTTTAACGGTCGCAGAATTATTGAAATAGACCCTGTTTGGATGGATATCATCGTAGTCTCTATTTTTCATGAAATTTGAAGACGTAATATAATGATGTAATAATGAAAATCTACGGAAGCACTTTTTTTAAAATGGTGAAAATGGAGGCGAGGGGAGCTAAGTTAGCTCCTGCAGGGGCTACCTTATTTTACCCTATATATATGTGGGAATATGGATCATTTCAAAAAAATCCAAAAAAAGTGGGCTTTTGTGGCATCAGTGCATACTTCTTATTCCCTATAATAGGATAAAATGGGTTGCCCCTTAGGGGAAGCTAACTTGGTTCCCCTCACCTCATTTCCCCCTTTTTTTGAAAAATGTTTCCATGATTTTCATCATATATTCATGTATTATGTCATTCAAATTTCATGTGAAGCAGAGACTCCTACGACTCCCATCCGGACAGAGTCGATTTCAACAATTCTGCAACCACTAAAAATAATTGTCTAGATGGATGGTCGTATGAGTCTCTATTTCTCGTGAAACTTGAATAGAATAATATATGGATATAGTAATGAATTTTTCATGGATTTATTTTTCAAAAAATGAAAAATTAAGAAAATGGGGAGGGAGGAGCCAAATCCTCTACTCTATTTTCTCTATTTTTTTGAAAAATACTTCCATGGATTTTCATCATTATATCGTTATATTATGTCATTCATATTCCATGCGATACATAGACTCCTACGACCTTCATCCAGATAGGTCAGTTCAAAAATTCTATGACTGTTATGATCGTCTAGATGGAGACCGTAGGAGTCTCTGTTTTCACAAATTTGAATGGGAAGAATATAAGGATATAAATGATGAAAATCCACAGAAATTTTCTAAAAAAAATAAAAAATAGGAAAAATGGAGCTGGAGGAGCCAAGTTAGCTATCCCATTGCAACCACATTTTCCCCATATATATGGGATTGGAGAGTCTATACCAATGTGTAGGTAACTTTCCTATACCCACCTATTTTTATGTCAATTTTTTTTATTTTTTTTTGAAATTGATCCTTAGAGGATTTACTTAAAATATTTAAGTATAATATATATTTCAAATTTCATGTAAATAGACATTCCTAGCTTGTCCATTTGAAGGAGTCGATTCGAACAAATTTAAGACAGCTAAAATTTGTCTGTCTTGACGAATAAGATAGATTTTTCAAAAATAATTTGAAATTCTAATGACATAATGATGATATATTATGATCTAAATATTCCAAGGGTTCGATTAAAAAAATAAAAAATCGAGGAGAAAAGAGACGGGTGTAGGAAAGTTATATACACAGGTATAGGCTCCCTTTTCCCTATATATAGGGTAAAAAAGGATACACTCGAGGTTGAGCTAATTTGACTCCTCCCATCCTATTTTCTTTATATTTTCTTTATTTTTATTATAAAAATACTTCCATGAATTTTCATTATTATATAGCTATATAATATACGTTTGATTATTTGTTACTGTATTTGCTCATTGGGATTTTTACACATATGTACCTAAAAAATAGTAGTGATTACACTCATGTTATCACCTCTGTTAAAATTCGAAAATTTAAACCAACTACAAGGTAGTAGTGGTCATGATATATGTGTGAAAAATTTAGGGTATACAATTGTTGGTGATTTTTCACATTTGTTTTCCTAAAAATAGTAGTCATTACGCTCATGTTGTCACCTCTGTTAAAATTCTAAAATTTAAACCAACTTCAGGGGTAGTAGTCATGATATAAGTCTGAAAATACATGGTATAAGTATAGTTGCAATATTTTGCAAGGGTACACACATAACAATCCTCGCTTTTTAATGCAACTATTACATTGGTATGTTAATTGGTCTCTAAGTTAGATATCGTGATGCACAAGCTGCATAAGTGAATATATAACTTAGAGAAAAGTGACATAATCCAACTAATCTTGCTTGCACAATAGAAAGAGCCACTGACTTATCTCTCCATCGAATTAAATTAGCCAAAGATGTGCTTTCATGAGCCCATGATAAAATTCCAATCAATTCCTGCTAATTCCACGTCAGGAAATTTAAAAATAAATTCAGTAAAAGAGACTCATATGACCTCTATCTAAACAGGGTGGATTCCAACAATTCTGCAACTATTAAAAAATGACTTTCTAGGTGGAGGTCGTAGGAGTCTCTATTTCGCATGAAACTTGAATAATGCAATATAGGGATATAGTTATGAACTTTCACGATTTATTTTTCAAAAAAGTAACAAAAAATATAGAGAAAATGAGACGAGGAGCCAGGTGAGCTCCTGAGGGGACATCCCCATTCCCCCATATATTTATATATCACATGATTGGCTTCGTAATATCCAATCATATTCCAAAAAGAAAATTACTATCCTAAAAAAGATCCGATTAAACTTTGATTCGTACTATAAAAAATTTTATGCCTTCAAGATAAATAATTTAGGGATTGATATATTATTTTTTTTCAATTTTTAATAAAAATTCAAGCAATGGATTGAATCAATGAATGCACTTCTATATACTTATCAAATTTCACACAAATCCGACATTTCTAGATATTTTATCTTTACGATCAAAAGTTCAATCCTTTTTAAATTAAATTTTAAGCTCATTAGATGTTGACCTTTTCTTTGATTATTAATATAAAATTTAGTAGGATATGTAGAACAATATTCATATATTCAATCAACGTGGTTGGATTTTCGAAAGATATTTTGCAAAAAAAGAATAGGGTTTTTACCCCACAAATAACTTTATTTTAGCCAATTGCTTGGGTTAGTCTAGAATTAATCCAACCAATGGAAATTCAACGGTGGACATTCCACATCCATGTTCTTTCCAAAGATCATCCTCTCCCTTTTCTTCTCTCGACACATGACTATGGATGTCAGAGTTGAAGGAGGTAGAGCAACCTAAGGATTTGGCAACAATGTGGCCGTCAGGAAGAGGATATGGAAGGGGGGGGGGCGAACGACCTGGAGGAGGAGGTGGGTGAACGACCTGGAGGAGGAGGTGGAGTTTGCGGAGGGGCAGAAGTTGGGGAGGTTCACAAAATGGAGGTGCGCGAAGATCGGAGAGGGGGTGCAGGCCGGGAAGGAGCGGAGGTTGTGGAGGTCGGGGTGGGCGGGGGTCTACGAGGGGTGTAGGTCGGGGAGGGGCAAAGGTTGGGGAGGTAGGCGGTGGCCTGGAGAAGGTGGCTGGGGGTAGGACAAGATGAGAGGTGGAGGTGGAGATGGAGTAGGCAGAGGAGAAAAGGGAGGAGAGGTGGAGTGGGCAGAGGCGGAGGAGGTTGGGGAGGGGGTGCAGGCTGGGGAGGTGGGCCACGACATAGAGGGGGTGGTACAGGTTATGGAAAGGAGGAAGTTGGGGAGGCTGGGAGTAGGTAGAGGTCCATAAGAGGTGTAGGTTCTGGGAGGTCAAGGGCGACACGGGAAGGTCAACAACATGACAAGAGAGGGCTGGGAGGTCGAGGGCGGTGTGGGGGAGGTCAACGACGGTGTAGGGAACGACTGGGAGGTCGAGGGCAGCGGGGGGGGGGGGGGGGGGGAGGGATGGGGTGCCGGGGATGTTGGATGGGTTCTCCTCCTTGTGGGAACCTATTCCATATATATAGGACATTAATAGTCCTATTTGGAAAAAGAAAAATCAATTATTAATTGGAGAAGGAGATCAATTACCTTTTAGGATTAGGAGTTATTTTTTTCCTAATCCTATTATAAGTAGGAGTCTTTGTTTCCTTATTTGCTTCTCTCTATGGAGTATAAATAGGGGGTATGGGGTGCATATCATGATCATCCCAACACAAGCTCTTCTAGCACAAGAAAAAAATAAGAGAGAGAGAGAGAGAAAGTGGGAGAAAAAGAGGGTCCGTGGTTGCCGCGAAGTTTGGAGGGAGTAACCTTTGGAGCAGTTCTTCTCTAGCATTCTTCCCTGCAGTTTGACGACATATTTATCCGTTGGTGACATTTCTCCTCTTTACTATTCTCCATTATTTAATGATTTGTAGCATCGTATTGAGAGCCAGCCTTTTGTAAGTTCCTCACTGGAGATTACTCTGATTATAGTGCTTGATTTTGGGTTGCGATCAAACCCGTAATTTTTCCTTCACATTGAGGGTTTTCCACGTTTAAAATTCTTTGTGCATCCGTGGTTGTTTTTTGTGGTTGAGATACCTTCTCATAGTTAATATATCGTGCATGATCCGCGTATCGACTTTGGTTATTTTTCCGCAATTCAATTTATACGGGGAATATGTTCCCAACAAGTGATATTAGAGAAAGGTTCAATGGTGAATTTCAAGATGGAGTTTGATTCAAGCATGATGGTTAGTCTTAATGATCCTAAATTCCTAATTACAATTTATGGAGGAACAAGATGAATGGTCCTTTATGTAAAGGCAATGCACTTTTTGGTGTTCTCCACGCAGAAGTTCGAAGCCAAAACAGATGAGGAATGGGAATTTGAACATGAGCTGGTTTCTGGCTTCATAAGACAGTTTATTGATGAGAATGTCTACAACCATATCCAAGAAGAAAGTCACGCTAGAAGCTTGTGGTTGAAGTTGGAAAATCTTTACGCCTCCAAGACGGGAAGTAACAAACTGTTTCTTCTCAAGAGACCAGTGAATTTGAGGTTCAAGGAAGGCAGCTCTGTACTAGATTTTCTAAATGAGTTCCAAGGAATTACTAGCCATTTGACGAGTACGGGGATAAAATTTAAAGATGAGATGTTGGGACTGCTACTGCTTGTTACTCTACCAGATTCATGGGAGACTTTCCGAGTATCACTTACGAACTCTACAATCATTGGGGTCGTTTCTTTGGAGACAATCAAGTCTGGCATTCTTAATGATGAGATGCGAAGAAAAACCCAAGGAAGCTCTTCACATTCAGATGTTTTTGTCACAGAGAACAAGGGAGGAGCCAGACCAATACTGATAAAGGTAGATATAATGTCAGAAGAAAGTCCAGATCTATATATATTAGAATATGGAGTGCCACTATTGCAATAGGAAAGGGCACATTAAGATGTATTGCTTCCAATTTAAGAGAGACAACAAGAATGATGGCGACAAGCAAGAGAAAAAGAATGAACAAGTTGTTGCAGCTGCACAACATGAGCTCCTTATTATTTGTGATGAGGATATGGTAAATGTCGTATAGGATGGTACTTCTTGGTTTGTTGATAGCGGATCTGCTCTACATATCACACCTCAGAGAGAGTTTTTCTCTTCATATACATCTAGTGATTTTGGTACATTGAAGATGGTGAATGGTTCTTTGTCTCTTTTTGTTGGCATTGAAAATATTGCATTCATGAATGACAATGGAGTTGTGTTGATACTCAAAGATGTGAGGCATGCACCAGACATGCACTTAAATCTTATTTCTACAAGCAAGCTTGATGATGAAGGATACCTCAACACTTTTAGTGGTGGTCAATGAAAGCTTACCCGGGTATCTTTGGTTGTTGCTCATGGGCAAGAAGTATAGCAACAATCTTTACATCATGAATGCATCCATCCCCTATGATGTTGCACATGTGACCGGAGATGCAAAATCCATTGAGTTGTGGCATCGACGATTGGGGCACATGAGCGAGAAGGGGCTGCACTGTTTGGTGAGAAAGAATATGATGATATATGTCAAGAAAGAGAATCTGTAGAGATGCACACACTTCTTGGATGGGAAGCAGACGAGAGTCTCCTTCAAGAGACATCTACCTTCTAGGAAGATGCAACCATTGAAGCTTGTTCACATATATGTTTGTGGTCTGGTGAAAGTAAGTTCTCTCGATAGTGTACTTTATTTTGTTACATTCATTGATGATTTCTCCAAGAAAGTTTAGATCTACGCTTTAAAGAGGAAGGACCTGGTCCTTGGTGTTTTCAAAGACTTCCATGCGCTAGTGGAGCGACAATCTGGGAAGAAACTTAAGTGCATCTGCAATGACAATGATGGTGAGTATACTGGGCCATTTGATGAGTATTGCAGGTCTTATGATATCAGGCACCAGAAGACTCCACCCAAGACGCCACAATTGAATGACGTTGTAGAGAGAATGAACATGACCTTGATGGAGAGAGTCATTTATCTCCTTTATAAAGCTAAGTAGCCTAACTCTTTTTGGTGTGAAGCACTTTATATTGTTGTTCATGTTATTAATTTATCTCCACATGCACCCTTAGATGGTGATGTTCCTGACAGGATTTGGTATGGAAAGAATGTCTCATACAACCATTTGCGGGTCTTTTGATGCCACACATTTGTGCATGTTCCAAAGGATGAAAGGTCTAAGTTGGATACAAAGACAAAGCAGTGCATCTTCTTAGGATATGGACAAGATGAGCTTGGCTACATGTTGTATGATCCAGTTGATAAGAAGCTAGTGAGGATCAGGAATGTGATCTTCTTTGAAGATTAAACCATGAAGACATCAAGAAGGCTGCTAAGGACTCTCCTTCGAGCAGCTATCATCCAGATGATATGGAGCCAGTCCCTTTGCAGAGGGCTCCACATGTGGTGCAATATGATGCATATGAGCAGGTACCAGATGCATGATATGATGAGGATGTACCACAGATCTCCACTCCTGATGATGATGATGCAGATGATGGTAATGATCATGATGGGAAGGATGATGAGAGCTCTTCTTCTTTTAAGGCTCTCCCACCACAGAGACCTGTGAGGGTGAGGCGATCCTCCACTAGGTATTATGCACATGAGTACATTTTATTGACAGACAACGACGAGCTTGAATACTATGAAGAAGCCTTGCAAGATGCAAACAAGGAGAAATGGGTAGAAGCTATGAAAGAGGAAATGGAGTCCCTTCATGACAATCATACCTTTGAGCTTGTCAAGTTGCCCAAAAGCAAGCAGACATTGAGAAACAAGTAGGTTTTATAGAGTGAAATATGATGAATACTCTACAAATTCAAGGTACAAAGCTAGGTTGGTTGTCGAAGGTTTTAATCAAAGAAATGAAGTTGACTTTGAGGAGATCTTTTCTCCTGTGGTGAAGATGTCTTCTATCAAGATGGTTCTCAGCTTGGCAGCTAGTCTTGATCTGGAGGTTGAACAGATGCATATAAAGAAAACTTTCCTCCATGGTGACCTTGAGGAGGAAATCTATATGTTGCAACCAGAGGGCTTTACAATCAAAGGCAAGGAAGACTATGTTTGCAAACTAAAAAAGAGTCTATATGGCTTGAATCAAGCATCCAGGCACTGGTACAAGAAGTTTGACTCGTTTTTGAGGGAGAATGGTTACTCCAAGACTACTTTGGACCATTGTGTGTTCGTGAAGAAATTCTTAGGTGATGAACAGATGGATGTGAAGACCGCTTTCCTCCATGGTGACTTTGAGGAGGAAATCTATATGTTGCAAATAGAGGTCTTTAGGGTCAAAGGCAAGGAAGACTATGTTTGCAGACTGAAGTAGAGTCTATATATCTTGAAGCAAGCACCCAGACAGTGGTACAAGAAGTTTGACTCGTTTATGGGGGAGCATGATTACTCCAAGACTACTTCAAACCATTGTATATTCGTGAAGGAATTCTCAGGTGATGAACGGATGGATGTGAAGATAACTTTCCTCCATGGTGACCTTGAGGAGGAAATCTATATTTTGCAACCAGAGGGCTTTCTAAGTAAAGGCAAGGAAGACTATGTTTGCAGACTGAAGAAGAGTCTATCTGGCTTGAAGCAATCACCCAGGCAGTGGTACAAGAAGTTTGACTCGTTTATGGGGGAGCATGGTTACTCCAAGACTACTTCAGACCATTGTGTATTCGTGAAGAAATTCTCAGGTGATGATTTCATAATATTGGTGCTTTATGTTGAGACATGCTGATTATAGAAACAATGGAGCGAGAATTTCTGACTTGAAGAGAGTTGAGCAAGTCCTTTGCTATGAAGGACTTGGGGCATGCAATTTAGATACTAGGCATGAAGATCGCTCGAGATAGGGGAATAAGGAAACTTCAACTTTCATAAGAGAAGTACATTGAGAAGGTACTTCAAAGATTTCATATGGAGAAAGCAAAGCCAGCTAGCACCCTTATTGGAGCACATTTCAAGTTAAGTTTTAAATATAGCCCATAGAGCAATGCAGAGAAGAAAGACATGGAAAGAGTTCTCTATGCATCAGCCACATGTAGTCTAATGTATGCCATGATTTGTACGAGGCTAGATATTGCTCATGCAGTTGGAGTTGTTAGTAGATTCATCTCAAATCTAGGAAAATAATATTATGAAACGGTCAAATGGATCTTGAGATATCTTTGAGGTACTAACAATTACTCTCTTTACTTTGGAGGAAAGAAGACTATTCTTCTTGTATACATAGATTCAGATATGGCAGGTGATATTAATGGGAGAAGATCCATATTTGGATACATGATGTCTTTTGCAGGTGGCGCAGTTTCTTGGCAGTCTCGTCTTCAGACGTATGTTGCTTTATCCACTACAGCTGCAGAGACGTGCAAGGAGTTGCTGTGGATGAAGAAGTTCATGCAGGAACTTGATTTTCATCAGGACAAGTATGTACTTAACTGTGACAGTCAAAGTGCTATTCACCTTGGTAAGAACTCTACATTCCATGCAAGATCGAAGCACACCGATATCAGATATCATTGGATATGTGATGTGTTAGAATTGAAGCAACTTGTACTTGATAAGATCCACACAGATGACAACGGTGTCGATATGATGACAAAGACTTTGTCTCTTGGAAAGTTCGAGAGATGCTGCTCCCTCGCAGGTTTGGAGCAGTTCCCACATTGTCGGTGAGGGAGAGATTTGTTGGATGGATTTCCTTCCTTGTGGGAACCTATGCCATATATATAGGACATTGGTAGTCCTAGTTGGAAAAGGAAAAAAATCAATTATTGCTCATCTCCATGGAGTATATATAAGGGGTATGAGGTGCATACCGGGATCATCACAAAACAAGTTCTTCTAGCATAAGAAAGAAATAAGAGAAAGAGGGAGAAAAAGAAGGTCCGTGGTTGCCGTGAAGTTTGGAGGGAGTAACTTTTGGAACAGTTCTTCTCCAGCACTCTTCCTTACAGTTTGACAACGGATTTATCTGTTTGGTGATATTTCTTCTCTCTATTATTCTCCACTGTTTGGTGATTTGTAGCATTGTATTGAGGACTAAACTTTTGTAAACTCCTCATGGGTGATTACTTCTGGTTTTGGTTTGCGATCAACCCCATGATTTTCCCTTCACATTGAAGGTTTTCCACGTTAAAAATTTTCCTGCATCTGTGGTTGAGATACCTTCTCGTAGTTAATATATCGTACATGATCCGCCTATCAACTATGATTATTTTTTGGCAATTCAATTTATATGGGGAATCTGTTCCCAACAGGGGACGACACATGGGAGGTGGATAAGAAGAGATTGTAAGGAAGATGGTTACGGAAGAAAAGGAATGGCATCTTTTGTAAATTGTCTACTTAATGGAATCCTATTAAATTTAATGTGCAAATGGACGAGGGAAAAACATATGATCTGTGAGGTAAGGGCTAACAAGTTTACAAGATTGAAGGAAAGGAGAAAGGGAGCGTTGTTTCAAAAGATTAGGAGGTATTTGACAAAATTTATAAGATTTGTGAGGTAAAAATCTAAAAAAAAGTTACAACAGTACTGCTACTGATCTACTCCCAAGAATTTATACATGTGCCTTTACCATAGTGGCTGAGACGTTAGGTTAGAGAGGGGAATATATTTCAAGGAGTATAATTATTAATGGTGCTATTAGAAAAAAAAGCTAAGGCATAAGTATACTTGCAATAACTCCCAAGGCACAAGCGTAGAAATCTCGTCTTCTATTAATATTGCATGTTAGTGAGGGATAATGTGGAATTAGGCATTATTTATGTTCGACAATAAAGATAGGAATACGGAGAAATAAAGAGGTTTAAGGGTAGTTAGGTGCTATTTTCTGTTCAATCGAACATTAGGGATAAGGAATAAGGTTTGTAAGTTAGTGGATAATAAGGAATAAGGGAAGAAGGAAAGGAGAATAATGAAGTGGATTAGGAGGAATAACAGAAGATGGGAATAAGAGAATGGAATAGGGAGGGGAATACGGGAATGGATAAGAAGGAATAAGGGAAGAGAGGAATAATGATTTATTCCGATCCTTATTCCCCTACCAAACATGTTTTAAGGGGCCTTCGGTTCTAGAATAAGAAAGAATAAAGGTGTGGAATAGGTTGGAATAAACACCGTTCGACTCGATGGATAAGAACAAGGGGAATAAGGTGGAATAAAGGTATGTAAGTAATATTTTTTATTCGATTGACATATATGAGATAAGGAATCATGGCTGTAAATTAGTGGATAAGGATGAATAAGAGAAGAGGGGAAGGGAAATAGGGAAGTGGATAAATTAGAATAAGGGAAGATGAAAATAATGGAAGGGATAATGGGGAATAAGGAAAGACAGGAATAAGTGCTTATTCCGATCCCTATCCCCGTACCAAATAAGAAGAGTGCTAAACATTTGACTTTACTATTTAACGATGATATAAGGGACCACGAAAGCTTACGGAAGCTGGTATTTTTATATAAAAGAATAAAATTGGATCCTTATTTAATACATTTCAGAAATGAGGTCTATAATTGGGATTTTGATGCATAAATGATGTCTTTTTTTTTGCAATTTACCTTACTTTACAGTTAGGAAGGACGAAGCTACTATCTTATTCTCGTAGCGGTTTGGCTTTTCAAACCAACTGCTTAAAGCTGGTATTGTTTTTTTGCATTTGTATGATATCATGTTTAATCTATTGAACGATGAAATTCGAGACTAAGGCATATAAAAATATATCCTTTATCAATTTTATTTTAATATATTGGATTGAATTAGAGTAACCTTAGGTGAATAGTAACTGCTTAGATGATTAGGAGGGTTGAAATGATAAATGTGATGTGATGTCACAATGATTGTATGTTATATACTTTTTTATGATTATAATATAATTTTTATGTTGAAATTTTTAATTGAACGTGATTAAAAAATATTATAACAAAGAAATTGTGGAGTCCATACAACTAATTCCAACTCAGGAATATAAGTCAAGTTACCCCGTGATAACCTGACAAACAAACGAGTCAATAGAGATTGAGAACTACCCAACCCCAAAAAGATGAGCCAATGAGTCGGGTCTTGAATATTTTATTTCCTAAATTAAGCTCAAACCTGAGCCCGACTTGAAAATAAATAAATAGACTCAGGATATTTTTGAATGAATTTTTCGACCTGACAAATCTTTATTTAAAAGCACGACTAAATTAAGCATGGTATAGTTGCGTAGTGTAGACTTCATCAATGTATAGTTTTGACTAAAAGGCAATGGAATAATGCCATAATCTCCGAACGGATAGTGTTGCATTATATTTACCTCATGATTTCTGATGTTTTTTCAGTTATCTTTTTTGCCCTTTTAATAAGCATTAAATGTTGCCAATGTTTCAATGGAGAAATTCGAAACTCAAAGGCTAATTGCTTTAAGAATGTTATTATGGAAGCTGATTCAAAATTTAGCATATAATACACTTTTAGCTATAAATTTAAATTATTTTGTTTTCTCAATCAGTTATATTTACTTCTTCCACCCCATTCCCTTTATACAAAAGAAATCATTTTACGTTCTTGCGAAATTCCAATGACAATTTATTAATGATGATTTATTGTCATGTAAAATTATAATTCACAATCAATATTTTGAGTAAACTGCACAAAAAAAAGTTCCTAAACTATACATTCAATTTCAACATCATACTTGAACTTTAAAATAAAAAGTAAAAATATGGTACTTTATCTTTGATATTTCTCTCAAATTAATTTTGAACCATTGTGATTCAAGGCTTCAATGACAAATCAAACAAATAAATTTCATTTGTCACCTTCTTTATTAATTAATGGATATTTTGAGGGATCTCTCCTAATACTAATCTTACAAATTCCTTACACTTTCATTCTATAACAAAAAAACCCAGCTAACCAACCATCATCCCTAGCAGGTCCTATTTGTGAACCCATCAAACTAACTTAGTAAACGGCTTTACTTTCGATGAGCTTATTGTATATTAAAGCTCTCAGCCATGGATATCTAGTTTGATGTTGAAATTAGATCAAACTCCCAACAACTAATTATACAAAAAGCTGGGAAGATCAAGTTTTCGACTTTGCATAAAAGACTTAACTACTAATTTAACTTTCTGACCACCACCAGACCCAACATCCGGAACTCATGATTAGCTACACTCACTCGGATTTCATGATGAGCTAGCCTTCATCAGATCCATATGATCTTAAAGGGGCGAGAATTTCTTATTATATAGCTCTTCCATTCAAAGAAAAGCACAGTGTGCACTCACTCATTGTTCTCCTCCATGCTCTCAATCAAAGACGGAATTAGAAGGATTACTTACATCTTTACAGCGATGCCTACGATTGAATGAACCACAAAAACTAAGGTCTCAAGCAATTTTGAAATAAATATCAAATTTGAATAAAATTATGAAATTTTAGCAGGCGCCAAGCCAAGAAGATCAGGGGCGAGCTTTAAAGATGGGTGCTAGATTGTCTTTTACTCTGCTGAAACCTACATGACTGCCCTTCTTGTTGTGCATCATATTGGAACAAATCTTGAAGATCGAGTACCGCATTGTTATCTTTTAATGTTCGGGAATAACATTGAAATCATGTGTACAGTTGGAGAGACATTTGTTAATTCTCTTTTTTTAAAAGAAGTTACAGTATTTTTTTCATTAGAATTACTTTTCAAGTTGCAAGCAAGAGAATATCATCACGGCAAGTAAGCCTAACAAAGAATGCAGCAAACATTTAAGTTTCTCTGAATTGGGCAATGGGATCCATACGCGTTGAAAAATATGAGATGCAGACGCAATTCCATCTTTTCTGTTATTTAAACACATCTGAGAACTCGCATTCTTCATACACATAACGTTTCAGGTTTTGGTCCTCGGTCCGTTAATACAGAAAACTCACTTTGGCAACTTGTTGAGCACATGTTCAAAATGGACCCGCTGACAACCACCTAAAATGCTAAAGCTTAACTTGTCAAGTGGTAATCCCCACAACTTATAAACCACACCCACACTTCGTGAGTTTTAGATGTGGCATTATCTTTGGGGGTATGGGTGTTACAACTTCCCTCACTCATATTCGCAATGTTGTCGTTGCGACATGACCCATCACTTATTCCAAGTGACAGTGGCGGCTGCATGCTCTGGGTAGCCATTTCCTCCTATCTCTTTGTAGGGGTGGCTCCACCTCTCGGATAAGCTTTTCCACTATCAGAGGAAATTGACTCTCATACCATTTGCAATGTCTCAGGCTTAGACCCCGTTCGTGTACCCTACCCCATATTTTCTCCCTCCACGTGGGTCCCACTTTTTATCTTTTTTTTTTTTAAAAAATAAATAAATTCTCCATCATCAATTCCATCAAAAAATAATATACTATACCATCATATCATATAAAAATTATAATACTACACTTGTACTCACTTTTTCAAACTCCAATACCACATCACAATAACTGCTCACTTTTTCAAACTTCAATACAATCATATCACAATAAACCCACTTCTAACCCACCCCCAGTTTAACCCTCTATCCAAACACCAAAACCCAAAAATGGGTTACCTGCAACCAGTTTAACCCACCTAAACCCACTATCCAAACACACCCTTAGGTCTCCGGTTCGTTACCGGAGAAAACTGACCTTGACAATTTGTTGAGCACAAGCCAAAACGAACCCGTTGACAACCACCCAAAATGCGTAAGTCCAAGTTGTCAAGTAGTATTCCACACCACTTATAAACCACACTCACACTTCGTGAGTTTTAGATGTGGCACTATCTTTGAGGGTATGAGTATTACATCAGAGGCCACAAGACCAGAGAAATAGAGAGCATGGCGCGACCAAGGATCACGAATCCATGCTCAAGGCCTCCGGTGATGGCTACTGCCCGCGTTGTTGTGGCGGCTGTCTACATTGCAGTGATGCGGTAAAAGTACGGTCTTCATGGTCGTGCAGAAGTGGCACGGGAACCTCCATCCCCACGACCAAATGTGCACGAACTTGGTTTGCTCTTATCACCAACTTTTGTGCAAGAGTAGCCGAAATGCCTACTCGTTTGGTTGTGGTGCTGGTGGCCCGGTGCCACTTCTCACGGCCACAAAGGTCGTACTGGGACGGCAGCACTTGGGCATAGACGGTCGCAGAAACGAGGACAACGGCCGTCAAAATGCCGGTTGCCTTGGACCTTGAGGATGAATCTGTGCCGTCCTCCCCCATAGGAACGGGCGTGGATCTTCTGCTGTTATGGGACCCGTGTGTGCCTCTCGATCACGTAGTTACAGCAAACAACAGAGGATCCGAGCTGCATTGGAATAACCCTTACCCTTTGGCCGCGTTTAAAGGCAAATGGTTTGTCGTGTCACATCAGGAGGCAAATAGTTTGTCGTGCCGGGTCAGTCCGCAGCAGACCATTTTCCGGTTCATACCTTCTGGGAATTTTGTTGTCCCGGATTGCTAGCGACAAGACTTGCCGTGGTCCTCCTGCATTTCATCTCGTCGAACCAGTTTGCATATATAAAGGGTCGTTCCATTAGTGATAACATCAGACTGGCGCATGAATCCTGAGAGGTTTTGATTGTCAATCTAGCTCTAATAAGACATGTTTCAAGATTGATATCTCCAAAGCGTTTGACACCATCAAGCACTCCTTCCTGTTGGATGCACCGAGAGCTATGGGGTTTTGTGGGAAATGGCTCAGGTGGATTGAATGTTGTACTACAACAACTTCGTTTTCAGTAATGATGAATGGATCTCCATGGGGGCTTTTCAGGGATACCCGCGGCCTTAGACAAGGGGACCCCCTCAACAACCTCCTTTTCACGGTGGGAATAGAGTCTCTTTCGAGATTGGTGGAGATGGCCGCCTCTTTTGGTAGGTTCAAACCTCTAGGGAGGGGTCGTAGTGTTGCTCCAACTCACTTAATCTACGCAGACGATATACTTTTCTTCCGAAAAGGAAGCATTAGTTCTCTCTTGGCAGTCAAAGACATCCTTAACTCCTTTCAATCCATCTCTGGCCTGGCGCTAAATGTGAGGAAAAGCAGGGTCTTCCGCCCAAAAACATTTTGTGATAATTTCGCTGACACTCTTAAGGCTGGGCATCCTAAGGAAATCCTTGCCTACTCTAAACTTGGGCCTGCCACTTGGATCAACGAATGGACGTAGCTCCAATTACAGGGAATTGATGGACAGAGTGAGGGCCTTGCTTGAGGGCTACAAAGCCAAGGCCCTATCCCTCTTCGGCCGAGCTCAACTGCTGAAATCAGTGATCACAGGTGTTACTCTCTACTGGATTGCAGGCTCACTGCTATCTTCTTCGGTGGCCAAGAAGATTGATCAGCTCTGTGCCCACTTCATGTCGGGCCGACGTAGGCATGACATCGCTTGGGATACGCTTTGCCTCCCAAAGGTGGAGGGCGAGCTTGGTTTGAAGTCAACCTCATCGCTATGTGCTGCAATGGTTGCCTCCTGGATGTGGAGGATCCTTAATTCGGACTCCTCCATCTGGGAGATTTACATGCGGAGGAAGTACCTTCATGGTCAATCCTTATGGGATGATCTGCTACTAAGTCTGCTTCGAGAGTATGGAAGGCTATTCTTAAGAACAAGACCCACCCGCATCCGTCTATTACTGGCATCGCCCCTCCGTTTGTTTGGACTTACTCGCCCAAAGGATTCAACTTTGCTAATGCTTTTGATCTTCTGCGGCCTAGAACCGATCCCCTCCTTTAGGCCCCCATCGTTTGGGCTAAGGGGACCCCGCCAAAGTTCTCTTGTACGCTCTACCGTGTGGTGTTGGAGCGTCTACCCACTGCCGACAGACTCACTTTTTAAGGAAGCTTATGAACCTTCTTCCAGCTACCTATGCGGTATTGACCAGGAGTCTCATGAGTCATGGCCACCTGTTCTTCAACTGTAACTTAGTCTCTAATATTTGGAGTTCTACTTGCATTACCTTCGACCTCCCCTCTCCTCCGACTTCTCCGCCAATGGATACTCTGCTTTGGATTACTCGCAATCCAGTTCCAGACGTCCGTAAGAAAATGAGCCCCCTCATTGCCCTCGTTGTGCGGAACATCTGATCCGAAAGAAAGCGGACATGGACCGGGAAGTGCCCCTCTCAACTGAGGGTTATCCTCCATCAGATTCTCCAAAGTGCAAAAGTAATCTTGGGATAAGTTGGTTCCGATGCCCCGACGGGCTGCTATGTCCCCATCCCTCAATCCTATCCTGTAGTTGTTAACTCTCTTTGATTTCCTTTTGGCTTTTTGAGCCGGCATTGTATACCATTTTTGGAAGAAATATACAGATTACTTACTTACCAAAAAATTTTTTTGTCCTTTGTCACTCCAGGTATTATTCTCGCCCCCATTACCCCACATGGTAAATCTCTCGTTTTTCTATCTTGTGTAGTGGTGGCTGCTACCGTTGATACTCCAGATAGGTAAAGCAGAGAAAAGGAAGAGGCCAAGAACGTCCCTTCGCCTATTCCCTGGGTCTTGCTCACAGGAACGGGCACGTTCGTAGTTTTTTCTAATGCTAACTACGCCTTGCGCATTCGTAGCCACAATATCGGCTCTATCTACCTCCATCCCCTTCCAGCCAGAACCAAAAGAATCCCAGAAATTTGCCATGCAGTCTCCATCGCAATTGAAGTGTTGTCGAAACTCCTCCAAATCTACATGGATCTCACACAAGAGAAGAACAGGTGATTCAGATCTTTCGCGACATCTACAAATAGGGAGTGCGTTCGAAAGAAGCCAACAAGATCCTCTGCTGTAGAGGGAATTGCAGCAGAGGTGCTGTAATCTCTAATAATTTTTTTATGATTTAGATTCTAAAATCCAACCTTATAGATTGAATCTTAGATTAATACTCTACATATCCTCCAAATTTCATTTAAATCCGAGATTATTTGCTATTTTATCTTAATCGTCAAACTATTGGTCAAGATCTAAACAACTTAAACTCCATTTAAAAAAGATCCGAATTTTCAACAGATAAATAGCAAATTAATCTTAGATTTAAGCGAAATTTAGAGGATATATAAAGCATTATTCTAAGATTCAATATATAAAGTTGGATTTTAGAATCTAAATTACAACAAAAAATATTAGGGACTACAGCACCTCTGCTCCAATCTCCTCTACAGCAGAGGATCTCTTCTCCGTCATTAACCAACCGCGTCTCATAAGCCACTTGCTCGTACTTTTTATCTTGTTATTTTGGGTTCAATTAAACCTATACCCTCGTGCGTTTCCTTAATTAATCCTAATCTTTCCGGATACTGTTGAATATATGCAGCAGTTTTAATTGCACTTACATCCCCTGGTTTTTGTATCTGCCCGTGTACTTTTCTCTTGATTTTCTACTGTAAATTACGTTTCTGCCCTCACATATTTTATTAATCACGTTAGTTTTAAATTTTTGTTACCATTTAAGCTAAAACCTTGTTTCCTTTGTGTTTAATTAGTTTCCTTCGGACTGGAAATTCTATATATTCACTTTAATGCCCGTTTCTTTCCTGTTTACTTGGTAATTTGACATATTTTCCCATCACTTAAATCCCAAAACATTATAAAAAATATATGAAAGTTGATATATATATATATATATTGCTAATAATAATTTTATTAAAAAATATTGTCAGTGATGATGATCAGAGATTTCACTTAAATGATCTGTTTCCAACCAGTAGATTGCAATCCCACGGACCTAAGCAATCAGTCAACCGTTGAATTCCCGTCACTGGACGCTGATCCAACAGTGAGGATGCTATCAATTGGATATCAATCGATCAGCTATCTCCTTTGGAACCACACAAATTGAACCCATTTTGTATTCCTAGGACTTCAGTAGTCTCATTGATGGAACTGATATGCCCTAAATGGTGCTTTTTTTTCACACATGGGCTCCGAATGTTGTCCTACTGCATGTACAGATATCTGATACATTGAGCTTTATATAGTCTTCATATTTGTGAAACATACTTGTATGCCATTGCCAGGTAAAATATACGGAAATACATTGGATATTCATACTCGCGCAATACACGGGAGTACATTTGTACATTATAGGGGAGATTTCACACCCCAGTCCTCCACCGGATGTTCGATACGGAATGGGAGAAGCCCTTCAGATAATCTGGTCTGATCCTTCTCCCTTGTTTGTATCCTGAATGTTTGAGCAAGGGAAGCAACTCGTGTAGAAAAGAAGACTCAAGTAAAGGAAAAGGCCTCAACAATTTGATTTGCAATATGCTCCAACAGAATCAGCTCGTTTGTACAAATTAGATTCCAAATGAACAATCTAAATGTGGTACACTCTCAGTGGGTACAACACAGGAAGGGGAAGCAAGGCCCATGTTTTTTGCCTCACAAGCACAACAATACTGCACAAATATAGCAACCCTGATCTCTATAGGGCAGAGCACCCTGCTATGTTCCTGCAACCCAAAGAACTATGAGATGCGGATCGAAGGCTACGATGCTCTGAGACTCGCAAAAGCGAGGGCTGTGTATCCAGACTATGGGATTCAACTGAATAGCCAAATTCTGGAGAAGTATTCCGCGGCCAGATGGACTATTCTGTCTGTGCGGGTTAGTATTCCTGGGACTCCAACTCAGGCTTTGATGGGTACTCAAAGCCCTGGAGAGCTGGCATCCTCCTAAGGTCCTCTTCTGAGTATACAGGAATAAACCAGTACCTCTTATCCGTACCAAAAACCTGCCATGCCCACATTGAACATGTGAACAGAGACATTGTTGTTCTCTTGCTCAAAATGATAGGCAACTGTTTTGATTCTAATACTCGACTATAAAATGGGAAAATGGTACTTACCTGCTCGAAGTTCTTCCTTCGTCCCAGATCGTAACGCCATTTTGGGGTTGTTTTCTTCTCGTATGCCTGTGGAATAAAGGTGTCGAAGATGAGATATTGGTTTAGGCCAACCATCAGGGACAAGCAAGAAATGCAGAACTAAAGAAAGATGAGCTTGCCTCAATAGTAGTTGTGTTAGCTCCCACCAGTGATATATGCATTATCAGAAAACCGAGAACACTGAGACTAAATGCCAGATTCAAGACTGCAAGAAATAAGACAGGAACTTATTGTTTGTCTTTTTAAGTATAAATAAGAGGGAGGCAGCATCTATCTTGAAAGAAAGAGAAAGAACTGTACCAAATGCAAGAAAAGTTGTGGCGAGTATCCCTGGGGTTCCAGGAATCTCAACGTCTCTGAAGAAAGCTATAAAATGTGGCAAGAGAGAGACAGTAACGAGGGCGGTCTCCAAAAATGTGTAGAACTGCAAAAATAGGGGGAAAATCAGTTCATAGAATATCAGTTTACTTGAATTGCATGGTGGGCTTCCACTTGTGCTGGAAAAGCTTTCTCTGATGTGGGCCAGAAATCAAGTGCTGGGAAGATGGACAGTCAAGAAGAGGATGTTGTAGTAGTTGTTTTGTGCTAGATCATCTTTGATTTTAAAGCAAAACCACATACTCATGAGATACTCCAATCGGTATTTATTTTCTTCCAGTTATAAAAGTTTTGTTTGCAATCGATCTTAATTCATCTTATGTCATTCAAAAGTATGATTATTATGAATGAAGTTAAACTATATGTTATTATTCTTATTTGCTTGTTTGTTTGTTTTGATATATCTTAAACATGTAATGTAACTATAATGTGCTAAATCCACCTCTCTTTTTTCTGAATCCATACTTCTTCTACAAGGAATGCAGTATGTTTGTAACGAATATGGTGAAGAGAGGACTTATAGATTGCATGGAAAGATTTTATCCAGATTTGGATATACAAGACGTCATCACCAAGAAGGAGCTGCTTGAGTACATACATGGTCATACAATATTTGACAAGCCATTAGCTGCGAGACAATGGTCTAAAAATGATGAAAATTTCTCATCACCTATACCATTCACGGTTTTCAATTCATGTACTTCATTTTTGACTTTATTCACTTAATTAATAATTCTATATTTTAAAAACTAATTGGTGGTCTATCCAAGGAGATGACACAGAACATTTAAGAAACATGGCTATTAGGATCTTGAGCTTAACGTCTTCATCATTTGGATGCAAGCATATTTGGAGTACTTTTGACTCAGTATGAACTCCATTGATCCACCTTTATAGAATACTAGTAATTGAAATAAATTTGTAATGGTATGTTACTTGAATCTTGCTTCCATATCCATATCAAGAAAAGAGGCAGGTTGGAGAGAAAAGAGGCCAAACGATCTTGTTTTTGTGAGTTTCAATTCCGATCTAAAAGAACGTTGACTTGAGAAAGTAAAAGGCCCTCTTTCTTCTCGTCATCGTGCACACTTGGAGTGAATAGACGTGTGATGCCATCGTACAAGCACAAAATGAGAAGATTTTTCCATGATCAAGATATACATGCAAGTGGTACTGAAGAGAATCTGGAGTTGAGAAGAAGCCAAAGAGGTGGATGCGACAAGGGAGCTTCAACTTCAAGCTTAATTGATGTGCAAATAAATGAGGAAGAAGAGGAATTCCAGTTTGATAGCTTGGATGAAGAAGATGATGACGATCTTGATCTAGGTTTGGATGATGATAACATTCATGAGGATGATGACTAGTCTCACTAGCCATTAGAATTTGATTTTTTTCCAAGTTCAATATTTGTAATTTGACATGCCATACTAGATTTAAAACATTATCTCTTGAATGTTAGCAAATATTTTGTTCTCAATTGCTTCTTTTATTCCCTCTTTTATTTCAATTGCTTTTTTATTTCATTATTATGTTTTATGGTATTGAAAATGCTGAAATCTATGTAAATCCATAAGAATATTGTTGACGCATACATATTAGTATTCGTACCTTTTTGTTATTTCTAATTTTAGTTGTACGCTTTATGTAATTTACCCATAGGCTACTCTCCTATATAAGAGAGCCTAGGGCTTATGGAATAAACATCTTGCTCATTTTCCCCAACATGGTATCAGAGCGACGGTCCTAGACCGGAGTTCTCGAAACCCTAACCCTACCCACCACACCCGCCGGCCTCCTTCTCTCTTCTCTCAGCCGATCGGCGCCGCCCTCTCTCCCGGGCGCTTGTTTTCTCAGATCGGCGCGGTGCGCCTCTTCTCGCTGATCTGCACTGCGCAGATCATCCCGATGGCGCATCTCTTCCGCACATCTCCTCTCGCGTGAACGTGCATTTCCAGCACATCATCTGCGCATCTCCTTGTGGCGCAAATCATCCCGGTGACGCATCTCCAACATATCTCCTACGCGTGATCGCACATCTCTTGTGCGTGATCATGGCACTTTGTGCGTGACCCAGTGCGCCTGCGCGCACAATCTCCTGTGCTCCAACGCGCGTGTCCAGTGCAAGGCTGTGCGGCTGTGCAAGGCTGTGCGCGCATATCCAGTGCGCATCCAGCGTGCATCCAGTGCTGAATCAGAATACATGGCTATGGCCCAGGCTAGCACAAAAATGATGTGGGTGAAAGCTCTACTTACAGATCTATGTCTTGATATACCGCTCCCTATGAAGCTGGAATGTGATAATCAGGCAGCCTTGTTCATTGCAAACAATCCAGCCTTCCATGAGAGGACCAAGCACATTGAGGTTGACTGTCACTACATACGTGACATGATTCAGAAGGGGTTCATTACTACATCTCACGTCACCTCAGAGAATCAGACGGCTGATATATTCACCAAGGCATTACTTCGAGGCTCATTCCAGAAGTGTGCATCCAAGCTGAGCATGATTGATATCTATGCTCCATCTTGAGGGGGAGTGTTGACGCATACATATTAGTATTCGTACCTTTTTGTTATTTCTAATTTTAGTTGTACGCTTTATGTAATTTACCCATAGGCTACTCTCCTATATAAGAGAGCCTAGGGCTTATGGAATAAACATCTTGCTCATTTTCCCCAACAAATATATGATATTATAAATTTATAATAAAAAATAGTGAAGCCTTTTCTCACTATAAGTAGGGTCGACTACATGAATTCTTACTCAAATCCATGTTGAAAGATTCAACTATTTTTACGTTGTCTGTCAACTACCTAACACAACCCACAATGAGGGATTTGAACCCTCGTCTTTTGAGTGGTAGGCACACTACACTACCACCAGACCATTTAAGTGGATATGTTTATATATTTATAATAATTAAAAAAAACCAAAGGTCGACTAAATCCAATTACTATCCTAACTGTCGATTAATCCTTAGTCAGCGATCCAACCGATCAAGTACCAACGACCGACTTTTGCAACCCTGGATATATAATCACATATTCATGACATAGTCTAATCAATATTGATTTTCTTTATTTCAGTTATACAAGTTCTGCTTGTAATCGATTTTACTTCATCTTCTTTCATTCAAAATATAGCTATTATCATTGTTACAATATTCAGCCGAATGAATTGAATATTCAGTTGAATATTCTTATTCAATATAGTGATCAAATAGAATACTGCTATTTGATCAATATCCAATTCACCTGAATATTCCAAATATTTAGCCTGAATATTCAGATATTCAGGCCGAATATTAGGCCAACTATTGTACCATGTTGTTGATTATTTTTATTTTTATTTATTTTTGTATTTTCTAAAGTTCGCATTTATCGACATCACCACAAATGTTAAAGTTCCATATAGATAACTTGTTAATTGACAATTTATCTTGGACTATAATTGATTGATAACTATATATGTATAAATACATAAGAATTTATATATTAGACATAATTTTTATATCTAAATATTTAGAAAATATATAATTGAATAATTCCGAACATTCTCTCAAATACTTATTCTTTATTCAGTGACCAATTCGACTGAATACCAAATACCTACTTATGCAACATCGATTATTATGAATGATGTTCCTTAAAACTACAAGTTATTATGCTCATTTGCTTGTTCGTTCGATTTCCAAAATGTTCGGCACTTTTAATGCATAATATGCGATCTGATATAAATATTAATGTGTTATGTTCGAACTTCATCACTTCCATCTCAATACCTCTCAACAGGTAACAGTCATCATTGACAACGGCGATATGTGGTATATAATGTGTATCCCACACTGGTTATTGTTTTTACATTTTTATATTTAAAATAATTAAATACATAATGGAATAATTCTGAATATTCTCCCCAACACTTATTCTTTATTTAATGACCCCTCTGATTATTCAATATCGACTTATGCAACAATGGTTATTATGAACGATGTTCTTTAAAACCTATATATTATTATGTTCATTTGTTTGTTTGTTTAATTTTCGATATGTCTCAGCAATTTTTATGTATAATACGTGATCTAATATAAATATTAATGTGCTAAATTCACCTCATTTATATCTCTAAGTTGTTATTGTTCGAATTTCATCATTTCCTTCTCAATACCTCTCAACAGTCAACAGTCATCATTGACAACAACGATATGTGGGATATAATGTGTATTGATGTGCTAAACACACTACATTCTTACATATAAATGTGTACTTGTATGTTATTTATTGATTTAAGAACTAAGATGATCTAAATTTGCAAAAAAAACAAACGCTTTTTATGCCACTGAGATTTCCATTGATATCATTGATACATCCCTATATCGCTGATATATTCTTTTTTGGGTTGACCAATACTATATGTGTATCGATATTTCAAATGTTGCAACTAACAAGAGAGACTTATCAACTACTAATTTCTTGTTTGATATTTTCACGGGAGTCTACTTTTTCAAACTTCGTAACTTGTTTAAAAAGATATTGAGAGGTATTATAAAGTTCATAATAAGAAAGTTTATTTACCTCATCGTCTGAATCAAAATCGGAGGAGTCAGACTTGACTATCCCGACAAGTGCTTGCTCATCTTTATCTTCTTCGGTATTGCTTGATGTTTCTGAGCTTGCAGTATGCTTCTTCTCTTGTAATTTCTTCATGTATGTTGGAGTATTTGGTAGTGCACCTATTGTGTTGTAGCAGGGTAAATGGATCCTGGAGAAGATCCATTTACCCCATCCAGTGTTTAGTCCCACATGGACCAGTGGTGGGACTTGGAGGCTCTGGGAAGGCTATATAAGGAGCCCCAGACCTCCTGTACTCATTGAGAAAAACAATAGAGAAACACGCCCCTTAGAGGGCTTCTCCCGTGGTTTCATCCCGCTCCTCACGGAGTAGGGTTCCACGTTAAATCCCGCGTTCTTCGTGGATGTTTATTCTTTTTCCATGTTTTGCTTCCGCTTTCATATTTTATAACATGGTATCAGAGCGGTTCGATTCTCGAGGAATCATTTTTTCATTAGTTTTATTCGAGATTCGATTGTGATTGTTCTTCTGGGGTTTTTATTGAAACCCTAACTTTCTGCTCATGATCATGCTCGATTCATCGGCTTCACTATTCTGGAGATCTGTCATTATCGATTTTTTTGAGAACGAGAGATAGCAGGCGAATCACTGCAGATCAGATCCGCGAACTTCGGCGGTGCAGACCGCAGGCGTACCTCATCCAGCCCTTAACGGTGTGATACAAACCCGCATACTCCATCGAGAAGCAGCAGGCGGTTGCGCATCCACCGCGCGTACAGCGAGAAGGCGATGCAGCGCCTTCATCCTCCATTGCGCGGCAGTATGCGACCTCCCAGAATCATCAGATCCAGAAGCTCGAAGCGCCTTCAAGCTGGAGCACGAGGCCGATCCCCCAGGCGGCACCAGCGACTCCTCTATGGCCTCCATGCGCGGACCATCAGCCAGCCAGGCGGCACCCAGCCAGCGGCCTCAGCATCGTCAGGCGCAACATACAAATCCCAGCCCTGCAGGTTCCAAGCAACAGCATCGTGACTCTTCTCCAGCAACAATAGACGATGCGCAACCGCATCTTTTCGAGATCTCTCTCTCCAGGCAGCGAGCCCCCTCCTATCTCCAAGCGCAGGCGGCGCGATAATGCATCTCGAGGGTCCTCCAGACTTCTTCACGCGCTATGTCCAGGCGCCTCCTCTCCGCCAGATCTTCTCAGAACATCCCTTCTCCCCAGGCGCGGCACCGCATCTCAATCGTTGGCGGCGTGCTCTCCCTGGCGGAGACCTTCAGCCTCCCTCGCGTTCTCTCCCGCGCGCAGGTAGCGCGCTCCTCCTCTCCCAAGCAACTGGCGGCGGCATCCCGCGCCCCAGGTCACCTCTGTGCTCCGCATCAGGCGGCGGCGCGTGACGAATCCAAAGGGGGCGGCAGGGTTAAAAAAAAGGAAAGAAAAGAAAAAAAAAGGGGGTTCACGTGGGAACCCTAGAGCCCTGTTGGGCCATGTTATCTAATTGCGAATAGGGTTTCGAGGGGAACTCAAAAGAGGCGCAGGTTTTTTAAAAAAAAGGTTATTTGTGTAAGAGCCCAATAGGCTGTATGTTCAAAGAAAAGGGGGGGAAGGCTTGTTTTGAAAAAAAAGGGGGAGAAGTTCAAATTGCAAAAAAAAAACAAGAAAAAAAAGGAAGAAAAAAAAGGCACGTACACAGAAAAAGCGTACGCATGAAAAAAAATTGAAAGAGTTGCATACAAAGAAGAGCCGTATGCAATTTAAAAAAAAATGTGTGATGCAAAAGCCGAAAAAAGGGGAACGGCTTACCAAAAAAAAGCGAAAAAAAAGAGCCGTAAAATTTTTTTTTTTAAACGGCCAAAAATTCATGATTTAAGAAGCCGGAAAAATTTGTAACGGCTTATTTTGTTTCATTTTCCCCTATTTATATTGTCTTCTCCCAACTTGGTCGACATCCATGTTTTCCGACAAGTATGGGAGAAAGGGGGAGTATATGTGTAGAGTCATAGATCATGTTGCAGATTCAGATTTCCGACTAGTTCAGATTTTCAGACTCTACAGATTCAGCGGTTTCAGACTCGACGATTGTCTTCCGAGTCCAGTTTCAGACACGCACGAGTGTGCGGTCATTGTCAGATGAGCATAAGTTGCCATCGTTTGTTTCGAGGTCCCCATCATTCTTCTAGTTGTCAGGCCAGAGTTTTCATGTGAGCCATAGGGACTCCAGAGCAGAGGACCATTCCCTTGAGGGCAAGGGTTTTCATGTGGTATCATAGGTACACCAGAGCAGTGCACCATTCTCTGAGCCAGATGGGAGAGACCCAGTTCTCCGACGAGGAGACTTCAGGTGCAGTTTCAGACTCGATGGTCAGATTCCGAGTCTTCAGTTGACTAACACTCCAGCCCGTTCGTCCTCCTCACCTGCACGGCATGAGAAGCAACGTCCTCGACTGCAGCATGTGCGCATTGGGTTGATATTGTCCGTAGTGTCATGTAGCGTGAGTTGAGTTTCTTTCTGTTTGTTTGTCCAAGCTGAGCATTGCATGCTCCAGCTTGAGGGGGAGTGTTGGAGTATTTGGTAGTGCACCTATTGTGTTGTAGCAGGGTAAATGGATCCTGGAGAAGATCCATTTACCCCATCCAGTGTTTAGTCCCACATGGACCAGTGGTGGGACTTGGAGGCTCTGGGAAGGCTATATAAGGAGCCCCAGACCTCCTGTACTCATTGAGAAAATCAATAGAGAAACACGCCCCTTAGAGGGCTTCTCCCGTGGTTTCATCCCGCTCCTCACGGAGTAGGGTTCCACGTTAAATCCCGCGTTCTTCGTGGATGTTTATTCTTTTTCCATGTTTTGCTTCCGCTTTCATATTTTATAACAATGTATAGATGCGAGGTAACTCCAAATCTCACTGGTTATTTCCTAGTAAGAGATGCGATCAAACTCCTCATTGAACAAGGCGCAATAAATGGCATTCATGACTCTTGAATTTAGCACCATTTTCTCCATCTCGACTTTGGTGTAGTCCAACTCCTCTTTGATATACTGAATCTTTTTCTGACCCATGTTCCAGATTGCAAAGTCACATGATTATAGGTATTAGGAAGACAACCATCTTGTTTTTTCAGATCGTATAGTGTGTGTCATTGAAGAAAGGTGGATGAATCATCAAGTTTCCTACAGTGCATGATCTTGATGTGTTGGCCATGTGTGCATCAAAGCGTTACTTCCTATGCACAAACGAGGCTCTGATACCACTTGTTGGCTCCCGTTTGACTGATGGAGTATAAGTGGATCAGATTGTATGACCTAGATCACAATAATCACAACATTCTAAAACCACATAGTTACATGACACTTTAGATCATAAGTGCACATGTATTTAATGTGGAATTCCTCCTAGGTAAAAACCACGATCAGAGTCTCCTGACTCGAGCTTTCCACTAACTCGAGTTGCTTGTGCAGGAAAGTAAACCGTAAGTAAATGATCACTATCTTACGTATTCTCACATTGCTAAACTTGATAGTCCCCAAATAAATAATGATCGATCACCATTCCTTTTGGTTGACCGATCACTAATGGAAAAAAAGTCATGGAATAACACAGAGAACCACTAATTTTTGAAAAAAATATATAGGATTACAAATAATGCGCAGGTTCTCTTGATGCGCGCATGGAGACCTTAAACAACCAATTTTATGGATACCTCAAAATTTATCACGTACACAAAGGGCATCCTCGAAGCATCCAACCATTCATCGAATTGGTTTTGATACCATGTGGAGAAATATCTGAACCCATCTGGGCACGGGATTAGATAACCCCACTGGGCACCACCACAACAACAACAACAATAAAGCCTTTTCCCACAATTAAGTAGGGTCGGCTACATGGATTCTTCGCCTCCATTCATATCTATCTTGGGCCAATCCCGGGTTTATATCCACAAAACTAAGATCCCTTCTTATCGTCTCTTTCCAACACTTCTTGGGCCATCCTCGCCCTCTCTTAGCCGGCTCAACATCCCAACACTTGCATCTCCTAACTGGTGCATCAGCTGATCTTCTTTGCAAATGTCCAAACCATCTTAAGCGATTTTCTCGCATCTTATCCTCGATCGGAGCTACACCAAGTTTCTTTCTGATTGCATCATTCCGAATCCGATCTTTACGTGTGTGTTACTGTCCACACATCCACCTTAGCATTTTCATTTCTGCTACATTCATTCTTTGCACATGTCTATGGTTCACAGGCCAACATTCAGATCCATAAAGCATAGCAGGTCTCACGGCTGCTTTGTAAAACTTTCCTTTAATCTTTAAAGGAATTTTCTTATCACAGAGAACAACAGAGGCTCCTCTCCACTTTAGCCAGCCTGCATTTATTCTATTAGTAACATCTCCATCAATTTCCCCATCATGTTGCAGAATAGATCCCAGATATCTAAAGGAATCTCTCTTCTGAACGCTATTGTCACCAATCTTCACCTCGATTCCTTCACCATTGCTTCCATCAAAGGTGCACTCCATATATTCCGTCTTAGCCCTACTTATACGAAATCCTTTAGTCTCCAACTCATGTCTCCAGACCTCAAGCTTCTCATTTACTCCATCTCTAGTCTCGTCAATTAACACAATATCATCAGCAAATAACATACACCAAGGTAACTCATCCTGAATGTGACTGGTCAACTCGTCCATAATCAAAGTAAAAAGAAATGGACTCAAACAGAACCTTGATGTAAACCAATGTTGATGTCAAAATATCCAGTCTTCTCAGACGGGGTCCTTACACAATAACCCCATTGGGCACCTCGATTAGAAAATACACATCTCCTTCGACATCGAGTATGGCCCTGCCCAAACTCTAGCGTTCGACCTCTATGCTCACTCACTCGAATCTCTGATCACCACCAGCAGCTCTCTCGCTTGTCGGCACTCTCTCTGGTAATCATGACGCCCTCTCTCTCTCTGTCTCTCGTTGCTACCTACGCTGCTATCTCTTAATGGAGATTTATGTCGTGATTAGTGCTTTAAATCCCAAGCTTTCAGTTTCGTTGATCAGTTTCAAACCACTGTTACGATTAGTACTTTAAGTTCTGCTGCAATTATATCTGAATTTTTTTATAGAACTAAAAAAGTTCTTAGAAACGACAATATTTCCAACCACAACTGTATTATCAACTTTGTTTCCAAACTGAAATATCAATGTATGTATCCATTTCGATGAAAAAAATATATCACTTCCAACAAAGAGATCCTATATTTCAAAAAAATTATTTGAAATCTTTTTCTAAATGTATATAAGCTAAAGCAGTTAATGCAATCCATCCTCGTCAAAGCAAAAAATTAAATCAATATTTTTTGAAGCTCAAAACAGGGGGATACACTCTATGGTGTTCACCCCAAATATATTAGAAAATTAAGATAAAAGAGGGAAGGGAAAAACAAAAGAAAAGAGGAAACCAGACCAGCCATAACAAAACCCAGTCATTCACGAACCTCGCAGATTGAGCCCCCACATTTTCCTTATAAAACCAATGTCCAGAGAAGATGGTTGCATTCCTGCCCAGCCACAAGGCCCAAAGAGTGGAAATAGGACCGAGAAGCTAACGTCGATCCCTGCTCCTGTTAGCGAACAACGAATTGCAAAAGGAGTTCAAGTCTGTCGTGCATAACCAATTCCGTCTCACCTCCTCCCAAATCACGATCGTCTTCGGGAAGCCGAAGAACATATGTTCGAGAGACTCCACCGCCTCCGCGCACAAGAGGCATCTGTCAGAGACGGAACCCAACAACCTTGCACATCGGTCACGCGTCATCAACCTCTGTCTGCGAACAGTCAAAGGAAGAAACCAGTCCTCTTAGGAAGGCCAAGACCCCCAAAAAAAGTGCAGTCACGCACCAGCACCTCCGATCGCGAAGGGGGAGGGCGACAGATCGCCCCAAACGCCTTCCTCACGGAGAAAGGGCCCGAACGCCACACCCAATGATCCCTCCCTACCGAGGGACAACCTAGTTCATGACCGAATCCAGCAACAAAAGAAACTCCTCGAGCCTCGGGTCCGAGAAATTAGAGGAGAAAGCAGGGAACCAGTTACCGTCCGATCAGCAAGCCACCACCGACGCCTCCTTGTCAGCCGCCAAAGCAAATAGGCGAGGGAACCGCGCGCAGAAGGGTCCCCCACCCGCCCAATCATCCGTCCAGAGAGCGAAGTTCTCACCATTTCCCAAGACCGGCTTGAATAAAGCGATATGTCGGGATAGGACCTCCAACACCCCCTTCCAGAAAGGCGAAGGAGACACCACAAAGAGAACCAGAGCTCGGAGGCACTCCGCGGACCCCATAGATTTTCTGTATCGCGCTGCAGCACATGTCCTCACCAGGACCCCAAATCTTGCTAGCCCACTTGAGAAGTAGAGCCTCGTTCATTCGATCCAACCTCCGAACCCCCAACCCCCCCACCTTTGGCCGCGCGATCTCATCCCAATCAACAAGGTGTATCCCGCCTGAGCCTTCTCCATGTTTTCCCCACAGGAATCTTCGCATAATCTTATTCATACAGCGACAAACGCCCTTCGGCAAGCGGCGACTGGACAGGAAGTACACCGAAATAGAGGAGAGGATCGCCTTGAGGAGCACCAGACGCTCCCCCTTGGATATAATCGTTGATTTCCAGCCCGCAAGCCACGCCTCCAACTTCTCAACCACCCTGAGCCAGTCCCGCAGCCTCGCTCTTCCCACCGTTAAGGGCAACCCTAAATAATCAATTGGAAGGGAACCGCACACCAGGCCTAAAACTCGACCACATGCATTCGCCTCATCCTCCGAGAGGCCAAAGGGGATGACCCTGGACTTAGCCGCGTTCTTGAAGAGTCCCGATAACTCACTGAAAAGATCCAGAGCCTCGACCATGCCCGAAACCTCCCTCTCACCCCCCTCAATGAAAAAGATGGTATCATTGGCATATTGCAGCAACAACGGGAAAATGAAAACAATATTGTGGAGTTTATTCAAAAATTGCTCCATTTTTTAACAAAAGAACTCTATCTAAAAAACAAAAACTTTCTGAAAGATTTTTTTAAATGATTTACTTGAAATCACATTGTACAAAAAGGTCTATCCTTTATTCGTTTATGTTGTATATTTTTAAACATAAATCTCTAATAAATGAATTTACTATTATATTTTTAATTATTTTTATCAATATTATAAACCACATAACCCACATATATTTCCACATACTACACTGCCTTTCCATTCACTCGCTTCAGACCAACTGACCGAAAAAGTATCACATACCGACTTTCCGAATCTTGCACCAAATAATCACAAAGACAAACGATTTATCTGGAAACATTCTTGTCCTAGAGAGAGAGGGAGTAATGGGAATGATAACCTAGCAACCTCTCACATGCAATCAGATTTTCCTCTTTGCCACTAAATGTGGGGTGAGTACAGTTTACATAGACATGGGCAAACAACAGGGTTTACAAAAGGAAAATATTTCTGACAACTGCACTTAAAAGAGCACCATGTCCACATATTTTTTTTGAAACTACCATGTCCACATATTTTATTCGATAACATGTTAAATGACAAATGTGATGAAAACCAACAGTGCATGAAGATGCATATTGAACATATTGGACACTACAAGAGCTACCAAACATCCAGGAAACATCTAGAATAAATAAGAACACATTAAATATATATAGTAAGAGAATTCACCATTCAATGGGAAATTGGTGTAAAAAGATATATCTTACCAAAAACAGAAGGAAAAACTTGTAATTCCGGGCACCAACACAATTGACAACCCATACACAATGATGGTCCATTTTCAGGACACATCTCGCACCTATATAACATGTCGAAAGGAAATTAATCGAAGAAGTAACTGTTGAGATATCATGGCTTAATATAATGAAATAATTGCAGAGAGAGCACTAGAGGTATGCTGACAGAAGGCGAAAGATAAGGAAATATCTTACAAACAGAACAATGATGGCAGCGGGGTGGCTTCAGCTGGTTGCATTTCCGGCAATATCTTGTCCTTGTGTTTCGTTGATCTGCATGCACAGCTGATGGCTGCATACTCAAACCAGGGCCACCAAACTCTGAACTAGTTAATGGAACAGCATCTCCTGCCTCCTCATCAGAACTAGGCCTCCAGCTAGGTGGGACACTGCCCGGGTCTGTTAAAACTACACTAAAATAGCTCCAAAGTAGCATCCCGAGCTGCATGAAGGAAAGAGTCTGAGTGTTCACAAAGGAAATGATAAACGAGACATTATATGCAGAGATCAGATAACCAAATATATTTTACTTTATCTGCTCTTATCCTAGTCAAAAGAAAACATAAGAGATCGTTGATAGCAAGCAATTTATGAACATGTGTGGAACTGCTTTTAATATAAAATTCTTTTAGTAACCACTTATTTTTCATCAATGATGTACAAGAAAAAACGCAGTTGGTCCTTTGTCATGCAAATAAATATCTAACTTATCATATAATCCATACTTTACATCAGACTCTTTAGTGAGGAAAAAAGATATAATTTTTGCTTTTCTTCCAACCATAATCAATGCACTGTCGACTTGAGGTCGTTGGGTATAATGTGTAAAAAACTGGCTGACTTCCAGATACTGTCTTTAAAAAAACGCACAAACTGAAGGCACACAATTGGGGATACTATCTCGAATATATCACATCATATGTTTCATGAACCTATAAAAGTGAATTAGAACTTAATTATCGAAAGACCATAACCTATAAAGATGATCGGATCGTCATACTATGCTTCGATCTAGGTCCTGGTCTCACTTGCAATCAAACCCTTGGCTTGAAAAGAGGCGGCTGGAGAAGGGTGTTGAGATAATTACTATTTTTAGTATTATCCTCTCTGTAATTTACTATTTCTCGTTTCATCTTTTTGTAATTTGCCCAATGGTTCTTCTCCTATATAAGGGAACCCTTGGACCTCTCATAAGGTATCCCAGTATGTTTTCTTAACATGGTATCGAAGCGACGGTCCTAGACCAGAGTTACCGTACCCATCCCTAACCCTAACCATATCCCTTCCCTACCCAACACCTGCCCCCCACCCCGCCCGCGCGTGACCCTGCACCCCCCTCCCCTGACCCTGCGCTCCACGCCAGCGTCCCCAATCCCCACCGCCCCTGTGCCTCTCGCAGACTCCAGGATCTCCCCTTGCGCCTTGCGTCTTGCGCTCTGTCGCCCTATCGTGCACACCAGGCCCTCCCCTTGTGCCAGTTGCCTGCGTACGCCAGGTCCTCCCTTTGCGCCTCGCCCCTGCCGCCTACGCCAGACAGTGTTCACGAAAGCGGCCCGTGCGGCCGCTTATGCGGCCGCATATGCGTATGCGGTGCCCTCAGCGCACCGCTTTCCTGAAGCCCCCCATTATGCGCCCTGTGCGCTTATGCGGGCCGCATATGCGGTCTGTGCGGCCGCATACCCATTTTTTATTTATTTTTTTATTTTTTAATTTGTGCCATGTTTTGTTGTGTTATTTATGCCATGTTTTCCTTACTTTTGCATGTATGCCAACCAAACATTCCATGACTATTTAAATCCATCGTTAAAGTAGTTGTACCACGAGATTGAAGTAAACATGCAAGGAAAAAAAGAATAATATACTATTAATTTAGCAAACTAATTTAGTCAACTAATAGTTATTATGAATGCAATATATTATATGTAAAATTTGGTACTTTTGATGGAGGATCAATTATAAATATAACAACAGAGAGAAATGACATTATATTCAACAATAGAGGCATTTTGTGCGCTAACTTTTTTTTGTTGATTGTTACCAATTATTTTGTGAGCTAACCTTTCTAGTGAAGTATTGATATTTGATTGATAGAGATTGTTTTGAACTCTATATGAAAGTTATTTTTCTTAGATCTTCTGTTGGACCACAATTATACATAAGTTTGGTTCTGTTATAGTCACTTTTGTATATATTTATTTATTTTTAAATAAAAAATTAAGAAACCGTATAGAACCGCATATACCCCGCATATGCCCCCGCATACCGCTTAAGCGCTATTCAGTGACCTGTCCGAACGCATACGCATACCGCTTTCCTGAACCTTGACGCCAGAGGCCCTCCCCTTGCGCGCCCAAAGGCCTATCGCCTACTCGCGCGCACGCCAGAAGACTATGCCCAAGCGTCCACTTACGTCCACGCCATAAACCAGAAACTAGACGCCTATCGCGCACACACCATAAACCAAACACCAGAAGACTAGCGCTCCCAGAACCTGCCCACTTGCGTTCAGACGCCCACGCCCTTGTGCGCGTCCAGACCCTGCGGCCCATGCTCAGACTCTGCTTCCAAGACTCGTGCTCTGTCCTGACCATCCCTTCGGCAGATAGTTATGTGAATTAATTTCTATAAGAGATACGATTTCATTCAAGCAACGAAGATTAACAAGGATGGTTGTATGAATATATACGTACAACCAATCCTTCGTATGATTCTGTAGACTCAGTTATATCGGTCTATTCCCCAGTTGAATCCTGTCTTGACTATTTTATCGTCATGTCAGACACCAAGGGTGACATCTTCTCGTCGGAGCCTTCAAGGGCCTGGCTCCCATCGCTAAGATGGATGGGACCAATTATGAGTTATGGTTCATGCAATTTCTAACTCTCATGCAATGCAACAACAAAGAGTACATCCTTACAGATCCATAGCCAATGGATAAGACTGGGGTAAATTGGAAGCAAGATAAATCGTACACGAGAGTTTGGCTTTGAGGGCTCAGACTCTGCTTCCAAGACTCGTGCCCTGTCCTGACCATCCCTTCGGCGGCTAGTTATGTGAATTAATTTCTATAAGAGATACGATTTCATTCAAGCAACGAAGATTAACAAGGATGGCTGTATGAATATATACGTACAACCAATCCTTCGTATGATTCTGTAGACTCAGTTATATCGGTCTACTCCCCAGTTGAATCCTGTCTTGGCTATTTTATCGTCATGTCAGACACCAAGGGTGACATCTTCTCGTCCGGAGCCTTCAAGGGCCCGGCTCCCATCGCTAAGATGGATGGGACCAATTATGAGTTATGGTTCATGCAATTTCTAACTCTCATGCAATGCAATAACAAAGAGTACATCCTGACAGATCCAGAGCCAATGGATAAGACTGGGGTAAATTGGAAGCAAGATAAATCGTACATGAGAGTTTGGCTTTAAGGGACTCTTACTACAGAAATAGCAAATGATATTCTAACTCAGCCCACTGCCAAGGCAATGTGAGGCACTTTGGCATCCACCTATGCACAGGCGAAAAAAGAGGCCAAGATCCTTCAACTACAGTTTGATATCTACAACACCAAGCAAAATGACCGCCCTCTGCATGTTTACTACTCTTCGTTGCGTGGCATGTTTGAAAAGCTCCATAGCTACATGCCCGTTACAACGTCTATTGAGCAGCAGAAAAGCTATGCCATGTTCTCCCTCAGATCTACGAGATCATCCTTTCAGTGTGAGGCATTTCAACGTGGAAAGCATCATGGTTCCTCTTTTCCATCCTGTCAGAGTCGGAGCAGTTCTCAGCTATTTGAGCTCCTTCATTTAGGCATTTGGGGTCCTAGTCGTGTTCCTGATCTTCAAGGACACCGTTTTTATCTTGTAGTTGTCGATGATTTTTCTAGACTTTCCCGGATCTTCTTATTGAAAAATAAGCCTGAGGTTGGATCCGCTATCAAGTATTTTATTAATGAAATAAAGAATATTTTTTCTGCAAATGCCAAGTATATCCGTTCTGGCAATGCCTTGGAATTTTGCACCTTACATCTTTCTGAGTTCCTTAAATCCCATGGCATTGTTCACCAGAACTCATGTATCTACACATCCCAACAGAACGGTGTTGCCAAACGCAAACACCGTCACTTACTTGATGTAACCAGAACATTGTTGATACAGAGCCATGCTCATGCTTACTGGGGTGATGTTGTCCTTACTGCTTGTTATCTGGTAAACTGTATGCCCTCGTCCATATTAGGAGAGAAGATTCCTTACTCGATTGCGTTTCCCGAGAAGGATCTCTTCTCTCTTACACCTCATGTGTTTGGATCTGTTGCCTTTGTTCATGATGTCTCTACAGGGCGTGACAAGCTCTCTCCTAGAGCTGTCAAGTGTGTGTTTGTCAGCTACTCTCGTAACCAAAAGGGGTATCGCTGCTTTGATCCACTAAGCCAGAAATAGTTTGTGAGTGTTGATGTTTCTTTCTTTGAGTCGGTCATGTATTTTTCTCCTACATGCAACAAACTTACTTCATCTGACTCTGATGATGAGATATACATGCCACCACCTCCTACAGTTGGTCCTTCATTTTCACCTACTCCTCCTCCATCACCTCCTCCACCTCCTCCACCATCTCCGTTGGTTCAGTTCTTGCCTCGTGTTGTTTCTCGCAGATCTCGCTCTGTTCGCCGTGCTCACAAGCCTTGCCCATCATCCAGCACGCCTCAGGTATGTAATGAGCATATTATTTCTACTAATGGCGCTACTAAGTTGATTGTACAACAAGAGGAGCAAGAACCCTCTCAAGAGGAAAATATACAAGCCCATGACTTGGCAGATGATCTTGACGTACCGACAGCTCTGCGAAAGCAGACACGGGCATGTGCTACTTAACCTCTTGCAGCTCAGATTTCTTTGAGCAGCTTGTCAGAGGATTACAGGAGATTTACGCTAGCACTATCAGCCATACAGATACCACAGACGTATCATGAGGCTCTCAAAGATAGTCAGTGGAGGTTAGCCATGGAGGAGGAGATGGTTGCGCTACAGTCACGTGGTACGTGGAGTCTTGTCTCTGCTCCTGTTGATACAACAGTCGTAGGATGTAAGTGGGTATTCACTGTGAAACACCGAGCAGATGGCAGTGTGGATCGCTATAAGGCGAGACTTGTGACACGAGGGTTCACCCAGACATATGGGGTGGAGTATCACGATACTTTCTCCCCAGTTGCCAGACATTCTACTCTGCGTATTCTCCTTGTTGTTGTGACACGAGATTGATCGCTTTATCAGCTTGATTTGAAGAACGCATTCCTCTATGGCGACCTACAGGAGGAGGTTTACATGCAACAACCACCGAGGTTTGCTGCTGAGGGGGAGTGTAAGAAGGTTTACAGGTTACACAAGGCTATCTATGGCCTCAAGCAGAGTCCAAGAGCATGGTTCCAAAAGCCCTCGAACTTGATAGAGAAGCAATGGTCTGTGAGATCAACCGTTGATCACTTCTTGTTCATACAGAAGACCCAAAGAGGCATTACAGTCATTCTTGTTTGTGTTGACGACATTTTTATCACAGGAGATGATGAGCAGGGTATTCAGGGTGCCAAGGACTTCCTAGGTCAGCAGTTTATGCCCAAGGGCCTTGGACATTTACGTTACTTCCTTGGAATGGAGTTTGCCAAGAATCAACAGGGCCTTGTAATGACCCAGAGAAAGTATGGTATAGATCTTCTTTCAGAGACAGGCATGGTAGATTGTAGACCTACCACTACTCCGCTTGACCTAAGCATGAAATTCTATGATGATGATACTGAGCACAGAAGACCGTATCACGATGTATCGACGATATATCGACGATATATCGGTATCGACAGGTCACCGATATATCGCCGATATGGTCGATATTTGGCCTTCCAAGGCCATTTTATTCACAATCTCGGTTTGATGGCATCGATATATCGTCGATATATCGACGATATATCATATCGACATGGTATCAATATCGATACCAATATCGATATGTCCTTCCATGATACTGAGGAGGTTGACAAGAGAAGGTACAGAGAGCTTGTTGACAAGCTACTATATGTAACTATTACCAGGCCCGACATAGCATTTGCCGTGAGCAAAGTGAGTCAGTTTATGGAGCATCCCCGACATATGGATGCAGTCCATATGATTTTGAGATAATTAAAGACTTCACCTGATACTGGACTTCTTTTTAGCAGAGGCACATCTCTCTCAGTGACAGCATGCGCAGACGCAGATTATGCTGGGTGTCCAAAGGATAGAAAGTCTACATCTGTATTTGCTGTGTTCATAGAAAATTCTTTTGTTTCATGGAAAAGTAAGAAGCAGACTGTGATTGCTAGATCAAGTGATGAATCGAAATACAGGGCCATGGCACATGCTAGTACATAGATGATGTGGGTCAGATCCGTTCTTACTGACCTGACTATAGAAGCGCCTCTTCCCATGCACCTCCAATGAGATAATCAAACTGCTATCTTCATTGCAAATAACATAACCTTTCATGAGAGGACGAAGCACATAGAGGTGGATTGTCACTACACTCGTGACATGATACAGAAGGGTATTATTATCACTACTAGGCATGTCAGCTCTGGAGACTAGACAACATATATACTTACCAAGGCTCTAGCAAGGAAACCTTATCAGAGATGTTGTTCCAAGCTGAGTCTTACTGATATTTACACTCCAGTTTAAGGGGGAGTGTTGAGATAATTACTATTTTTAGTATTATCCTCTTTGTAATTTTCTATTTCTCATTTCATCTTTCTGTAATTTGCCCAATGATTCTTCTCCTACATAAGAGAACCCTTGGGCTCTCATAAGGTATCCCAGTATGTTTTCTTAACAAAGGGGCAAAGAGGGGGGGGACTGGAGTAGGGTGTGGCAGCAGAGGGCGAGGCATTAGAGGAAGTGGCAACGGAAAAGAGGCCGAGGAGCGACATCTGAGTGCATTGCTGCCGCTAGGGGAGACGATGAGGAGGGTAGGGGGAGGAAGAAGGAAAAAGAGTGGGTTTCTTTTGATTAAAAAAATAAAAAAATGAGTAAATGGCAACCACTGAATGTGGTGTGGTTAGATTAATTCACATGAATTGTTGAGTTAATAGACCAACTTAACGGAGGATTATAGGTGTGTAATTATGAACCAATGAGGATTATGTACGTAATTATGAAATTACTCAAGTTTATGGGTGTAAATATCCCATAAATAATAGAAAATACTAAATGGCATTTAACACTCCCATCCTTTGGTGCATAAATCATTATGTCCAAACCCAACGGGAGTAGAAATACCATCATCAAGGCATGGGCACTGGGCCAGACTTCTCTTGTGACGAAGTCTGAATTAAGCAGTGTAAAAATATCATCCGTATGCAGCCAGCGACTAAGAAAATGATGTCTCCATAACAATTTTGTGGAAAGATAATTAGAGAGGTGAGATCACCCGATCGAAACAACATTTTTGTTGGCGGCTTCAAGAACGTGATCAAATGCCCCACTTGCCCGAGAGAGTTTAGGAATGAAAATGTTAGCTCAGAGGGGCAAATTTGAGAAGAGAGGATTGAAAGAAATGAGGAATTCAATGAATTCATGTTTGATAGAGAAATCAACGTCCTAACGTCTATTTCAGACCGCGACATAGAAGAACACATATAAGATGCCAACACAAGTCTAAATGAGGACTAAGCATGAGAGACGAGGAATCACCGATCATGGTGATCTTGGATCTATTGATGGATTGCAAAGTTTCTTCGGGTAATGGTAGCATAAGTGTGCAACTGAGGCACAACCAAAGAAGAAGCAAAAGGGCAAATGACTCTAATAATTCCTTGGAAGGATTGTCCATGTTCACTATGCTTCGAGCAGAGATCTGAAGCAGAAGATGTTGAAGGGATTATTTGGGAACATGAGGGAGCGAGTCAGAAGGGCAATCACCAAGTTGTTTTTTGGAGAGGTCTGAAAAATGTGGCAAGAGTACCATTCTTGCAACACCATTAACTAGATTGTTGCAGTAGGAGGGGGTGTAAAAGCTCCAACCCCTATGAGATAATAACAAACATCCCCGCATGAAGGAGAATGGGGAATACATTGCTGAGTTGAAGAAATGGCTAGAGTACAAGGCGATCGTCATGTGCGATGGATGGACAAGCTATACAAAGAAGCCACTTCTTTAACTTCCTTTATACATTGTGATATCCATATAGGAATACAGTGTTTGTCACGTCTGTGTAAGCATTTATGCAAGTCAAAGATCATAAGTATATACTCAAGCTCTAGCGAGATGTCATCAAAGAGATCAGCCCCGAGAACATCGTATAGGTGGTGAGCGGCATCGACAACAACTTCAAGAAGGCCAATGAGATGATTATGAAGTCTAATAACTATAAAACTTTTGGACCATGTGTAATGCACATTGTGGCGACCTTATATTAAGGGATTTTGATAAAAGGAAGACCATCACGAATGGGTTGGTCTGCAATGTTCACTTACAACCATTCCAAAGTCGTGCCATTGATAAAGAGCATGTGTGGGGGCGATATTATGAGGTCTGGAATCACCATATTTGCAACCAATTTGTAGCCTTGCAAAGCATGCGACACATGAAGGTAGGGCTAGACAAAATGTGTTGTTTGCGAGGTGATTAAGGTAAACGGACAGAAGTTGAACGTGAACTTCAGAGATGATGTTGCTCGTGCAATAAAGATCATGGAACTGATTAAAGGCATTGAGGATAGTAGACAGTGTCAAAAGACCGACCATGGGTGTAATGTACAAGACCATGCAAATGGTGAGGAAGATGCAAAGTAAAGCATTTGAAAAGGGCTAGTTGGGCATCATAGATGACCATTGGAGGAAAATGTTTCCAACCATCTTCATCGGTAATGTATATAATGTAATTGTAATTATATGCTATCAATTCTTGAACATTGCTTCATCATTTCTAATACATTAGGTATCGTTCGGCTACAGGGTAAACCCCCTTTGAGGGGTTTAACCCCCTTACCCCATATTTTCTCCATCTATGTGGATCCTACTTTTTATCTTTATTAAAAAATAAACAAATCAATTCTCCATCATCAATTCCATCAAAAATAATATACTATACCATCATATCATGTAAAAATGATAAACTACACCACTTCTACTCACTTTTTCAAACTCCAATACAATCATGTCACAATACTACTCACTTTTTCAAACTCCAATACAATCACATCACAATAAACCCACTTCTAACCCACGCCCAGTTTAACCCTCTATCACAAACACCAAAAACCAAAAATAGATTACCTGCAACCAGTTTAACCCACCTAAACCCACTATCCAAACACACCCTAAGGATTTTTATTAGTTGTACCTATCTGAGATATTGCAATATCAATTATGCCCTCCCTTTTTGAGAATATCAGTTATACCCCTAACTTTTCCTACAAGATATCTTGTACCCTTCGGGTTAGTTGTTGTCCATCCCCATCCTAAACGGACATTAATTCGAAGACACAAAGGTAATTAGAAAAAATAGCAACAGTGGAAATGTCATCATTCCCCTCATCTACCCTATCCTCCACCTCCTCTTCCAACCCTTCTCCGACCTCCCTTCCCTTTCAAACCCTCTCCTCCACATCCGACCACCCATCTCATTCCAGCCCGTACTCTAGCGCTCCTCCGCCCATCCTCCACCACCCTTCCAGTCCCTCCCTCCTTCGACCACCCTCCAATTCCAACCCCTCCTCCTCATCCGACCACCCTTCTCCATCAAGCCCTCCTCCCCACGAGTTGCACCTACCTCACCCTACCCCACATGCAACATTCTCTATCTCTCCCTACGCCTACCTATCACTCCCGACTTTCCTGATCCAACAGGTTGCTGCTCCAGGTGATGGGTGAAGATCCAGAGCCTTCTTCTTCCTCCTCCATTTCTTGTTCTTCTTCTTCCACTTTATTTTTCTCTCCTAACTACACATACGTGCACGAAATCACCATTTTTTCGTATTCCCGCGGATAATCATCTATTCTGATCATGAATATGATTTTTCACGGATTTTTCGAGAAAATTCTTGGATAGATGATTCCGTCATTTACAACTACTAAACAATTTCCGGTTGCAACAACAATCCCTTGGAGGAGGAGGATAGGAATGGAGGAGGATGTGGGGTTTTCTGTTATGGCCCTCTTAACTGCAACATGGTTTGAATAAACCATGATTTGGTTCACTCATTGACGACCAAACTAACTGAAGGGTACAAGTGATCATTGTGGAAGAAGTCATGGCTGGACTGATATTCCCAAAAGGGAGGGGCATAACTGACATCGCAATATCTCAAAAGGGCAAAACTAATAAAAAAACCCATAAATTAATGTATTTTTTTAGAACATTACATAAATCCAAGATACCACTACAAGCAATCTCGACACTCGATCCCTTTACAACACTTCAAGTTGTGACGGAGAAATTGGAGAAATCAAGAGACATCCAGAAAACTTGCATGAATGGGTATTAACTTTATCTTTATAAACAATTTTTGGCTTAAAAATATGTAGGTTAACTTCATCATTGATGTATGTCACTACTATCATTTGTAAAAAAATATTTTAAGGAAGGGGTTTTTCGAAGAGTAATTACAATAACCAGATGGGGTAACTCTCTTATTAATATTATAATTACATCTTAAACTTACAAGCTTGACATAATGCTATAAAATTATAAATTTTTGAAGAGGAAAAAGGTGAAGACCCGAGATAGGACCCATCTCATGGATTCATTAATATATTTAAATGTTACACTATGCTTAATCAAGACATTTGGAGAGCTTTGCAGTGTTCAAATACATTTTCTATTTAATAAAAACGTTGACCACGGAAAATTGAATCGTTCCTAGCACTCCAAATGGCCCAAAGCATAGGAAAGTGGGGAAGGGGACTATTCTCATGCGTGTTACCACAAAATCTTATGATCGACGTCCAGAATGCATTGCAAATTGAAATTCTCTTTCCTAACCCAAGGTATGCCGACCCTTTCCCAAGTATTGGATGACAACATGCAACCGAAGAAAAGATGATCCATATCTTCAATTGCATCGCTACATCTCAGGCATGTTAAATCACCAGTCCTCAAAATATGACCATGCGCTCCTTGGTCAACAAGACACGCCTTATCAACCAAAGAAAGATCTTCACTCTCTAAGGGAACATGACTCCTCCAAATCAACATGCAGTCGTGATGAAGTTCAGCTTATTAGGACTATACACCAATGTGAGGGCCATGTATGCCTTTTTGACAGAGAACCTATCATCTGCCCACATCCAGTGATCCTTCAATGAAGGACCAACCACACCCTCCAAGTCCTTAAGCATATCTATAAAGTCGGTAATCATTGCTCCAAAAACACCGCCTGAAATGAAGGAGTCCATATACTGATCATTTGCAATGGCAATAACCAGGGTAGCAATGAAAAAGAGGACCCATATCAGACCAATCATCTAACCAAAAGTGAGAACGACACCCACCTAAAATAGACCATAGTAGATTACTCACCTCCTGAATCATCTTTGAAATGCCTTGCTAAAGCAAGGAGGGCAACCAAAAAGATTGCACCTGCAAAGTTCCATTAATACCATAGATGTTCCTCAATAGTTGACAGACCATGTCCTCCATGTCCCCTCATAGTCTACGGATCCACTTAGTCGACAAGGCTTATTCATTTGCTTTAGCTTCAAATGCCAAGCCTCCATCCATCTTACGCAGTCAAATCTCCCAATCCATAAGATAAATCCCCCTTCTTTCCCGCCCCTCCTTTGCACAAAATAATTGCAACATCACAGCTTCAGCCTCTTTCTCACACTCCTGGAGTAACCTCGGGGAACATCAAAAAATAGTTAATTTATCGGGGATAAAACATGCTTGAGAAGGACCTGTCTCCTTCCTTCGAAGGAGTCCCAACCTTCGATCCACCCATCTTCCTCCTCTAGCTAATCAATCAACGGGTGCCACTCCACAACTCTAAGTTTGCCAACAATTAGGGGAAGGCCAAACATGTGATCAAGAGAGACCCAACAACATACCAAGGCCTTAAATGTCAATTTCGCTTGCATATAGATGACTAGGCAAATCGATATATAGATAACATGTCAACGACATCTCAAGGCGTGAAGCAAAGCAACGTCACTGAAATTCGTCACATCGATTTCCGATTTTGCTAACTCGATGAAAATAAGATATCATCGAGTTTCACCGATAATTCGAGTCATGTTGCACAATGAAGAGCATGGACTACTGGGGAAACCCAAACGCACAAAGGATGATTTCTCCTTGCTAATACAAAGTCCAAAAAGAATTATCACAAAAAATGTCCATAATCCGAGATGCTCATCTTGCATGTTCCACACCACCCTCACAAACAAACTATATCATCTGCATATTGCAACAATGGGAAAGACACGTCCCCACTGTTGAAACCAGGGTAAAAACCTCCATCTGATGCCTATCTCATCATCCCCGACAAAGCATCTACAACAATTACGAAGACGAGGGGGTGTTGAGGGACATCCCTACCGCTCTCCTTGTTGAGGCTGAAGACCACCCCTCCTGGATAGACATGGACAAAAACCTCATAGGATGTCGTCATAATGCACTTTTCATTCAAGACACCCAGATCTCCCCAAACCCTCCCATAAGCAATGAGGCTCACACGAACTGCCAGTCCTTCTACATGAGGCCCTTTCCTTTACTTCTCTTCCACCCTAGAATCATCTCAGACGTAAGCGTCAAGCCATCTGCCAAAAATCTGCATGTCACAAACACGATCTACATATGAGAAATGATGTTCTCCATCACACTTCGAAGATGATTGGCAAGGACCTTGGCAACAATAAGATATACTGCATTCGATAAGGCAATCAACCTAAAGTCATCAAACTCACCTCCACATCTCGCTTCGACATGGAAAAAATAGTGCCTTATTAATTTCTCAAAGCCAAAATTCCCCATTCTGACCTCCTATAAAACCATCATGAGGTCATCTTTCACCACCTCCCAAAATTCCTTGTAGAATAAAAGAGGAACCTATTCAGGCACAGAAACTTCAGCAATGGAAAAAAGTAGTGCCTTATTCAATTTCTCAAAGCAAAATTCCTCATTCCGACCTCCTATAAAACCGTCATGAGGTCATCTTTCACCACCTCCCAAAATTCCTTGTATAATAAAAGAGGGAACCTATTCAGGCACGGAAACCTATCCGAGTTGAGCTGCTCCACTGCCTTGTGAATCTTCTCCATATGAAAATATATCACAAATGAAGTTACCTGCGATGACGAGATCTGGGAAACTCCCCAATCATGCCAACTCCGTCCCTCCTGTGAAACTCACCTATTGAGCGACTGATAGTGCAAGCACAGAGCTCAGCCCACCTCTCTATCCTCATGCACCAACGTTTCCTTAATCGAAAGAGAGTGTATGTAGTTCCTCTGCATTCTTCCACTGACTATAGATCAGAAGAAATGTGTGTTGGCATCCCCTACCTTCTGCTACCATTGCTTCAATAATTGCTTTCCATTCAAACGTCAAGGTGAATCACATACAATTGGCGGATCCTCTCTCATGTTCCTCCATCGTTATATCACGGTTGTCCTCAAGTCTGTCGTACTTGGATACCTCCTCCTGCAACAACATCCCTTCTGACTCACTGGATTGCATGTGTCCTCTTTCTATACTCAATCAGATGTCTCCAGACTGCCCCCCCCATTTTTATAGTCAGTCGAGCAGTTGCCGACCGGACGAATTACAACCAATCCAGAAGCCTCTAACCATGGCATAAAAGCCATCATCAAGGAGTCAAGAGCAATCAAATCTAAAGAAGGTCCGAAACCCATCTTTTATATAAGAAAACCAAAGAAGAAACATGTGATCTGAATGTGCATGGTGCATCGCCTTTGCGCTTGCCCAGGGGAAAAAAGCTCAAGAGCCTCAAACAACATAAGAACCGTTCAATGCAAGATCTTGACCGCGAGCTTCTCCAAGTGTAATGGCAACCTTCCGCATCACGACGTCCAACTGAATGTCAAATATGAGCGAACGGAAAGCCATTGATCATGCATCAAGCCCTCCATGTAGACCAGGTTGTCCTCGAGATGCAAAGTAATACTGAAATCTCCACCGACAATCCATCCCTCTAATGGGAAATCTCGATTGATCGAGTGCATGCTCTGTTGCCCGTTAACCAACTACCTCGAGTATGCACGCGACACTCTACTTAGTTTCGTTCCTCCAGTAGCAGATGTATGCACGTGCTTTGTGGCACCATGAGAAACGAAGAGCATCACACTCTTATGCCCCCCCTTGTTATAATACAACATAAGGTGCCTATCTTCTTCCTTCGCAATAGCCTGACTGATGTCCATCCTGAATGCTAGAGTGCAACAGTCCATTCCCCAAAAGCCATCTCCCAGACGGACAAAATACCCATGATTTAGTGGAATTTCTCTCTCTCCTTGATCGGCAGACCCACCAAGTTATTGAGGGCATAGAAGGTCGGCCACCATGCCATCCACAACTTCTCAGCCCAGAACACCCCCTGTGGGGGATCACATTGATCCACCGAGTTTGCCTTCCCACCACCAAGCTCCCCTTCGGGTGCGGAACCATCATGGTGCGCAACAGAGGTATCAGAGGGGCTCCTACTTTGTCTAAACCAAAGATGTCCCCCGAAACAAGCTCCGAATTCGGTTCCACCCCCCATAGGATGCAGACCTTGAAGACTAACACAACAAATTGGAGGTCCGCCATGTCAATCTCCAGACCTAAAAGGAGAGGGTCTACCACGTGTGACACCAAATCCGAGCTCCACGAATCAGGTGTGAGAGAACCGGATCCACTTCAAACTGGGTAAAGCTGCAATCCAAGAGACCCATTTTACACAACTTGATAACCTCTATATGCCGCAGAAGAATGTCCCAATACGAAGTTTCTAAACCCTTCACGCTTCGAGAAGTCTCCTCCAAAAGCTGAACATAAGCGATGTTACAGCTTCCACCATCACTGATGCCATCACAATGCCCCGATAATCACCTCGCCAACGACCATCCATTCCTCTATGGCAACAACATACATAGCTCTTCCAATTGAGATCTGTAAATGCGGGGTGAAAAGGAGAGACCCTCGTCGTCTCCTCAACAACCACATGCTTCCCCAACACTTCCTCGAACATCAAAGAGCATAGATATAAATTCCCATATGGAGAGACTAGCTTCTACAACGAATTACAGTCTCTAGTTCTCAAAGGTATACTCTGTAGTAACAAGACCTTGCAATGTACATTATGTAATGCACCATCCCAGAGAAGAGATTGTCGCCATGGGATATAGCAGCCTCCCCTCCCATCTATCGAACCATGCAAGAGCACTCGAACCTCCTCCATAATCAAGCCTTGCACACAAACGAGGGGTTCCAACCAAACCACTCCCCATGTAAACAAGGGCTCGAGCTTCTGCCCATATCCTCCATTTCACAATGCACCGCTCCTTCGAATGACATACCCCAATAAAAACAACATCAAGCACCGTCCTTGGTGCTAGTGCATGACACGCCACCAGAACCTTGTCCAGTCATTGTTTATTGGATTTGTGTCAGTTGCCACCCATGCACGCTCGTTAACGATGTCCGAAGCCCCACACAGATGACATCTCGTAGCGTTCTGACATGCTCCATTGTACTGTCCCAGCTCCCTACATCGGAAGCAGCAAATTCAAGCTCATCTGCTCCAAGAGACATAATTTTTCGGGGAAAGACAAGCTGCATGATCTTGTCTATGTATATTGACACTCACATCCAATATTAAGCATGTAAGGAAGGGACGTGATATGCAAGCCAACATAAACCCATTGATCTTTTTTTCATCTTTCAAATTCAAGATTTGGATGATTAAGATAAAAATTGGAGAACGTCTTATAAAATTGGATGGATGATAATGGTGATCACGTGCTTGATTAGAGAAGAATACTAAATACACAAATTACTTCATAGATGGAGCTAGATGCCAAATATTACATGCCCAGATTAGGTTGACATCCAGACCCTGCCAAAAGGTTGAAAAGTGGAGATGATTAGGGCTCCATCATATCCGAATTCAAATAAATCAAAATCGGGGAGAAGCAATGTTTTCAGGAAAGCAGTCGAGTAAGGCCCATACTCGGCCGCATACTCGTACTCGATAGCCTTGCCACTCCAAGTATGATGAAACGTCCATGTATGTGGGTTGACCCGCATACTCGACCGAGTATACCACCTATGCAGTCGCCTACTCGACCGCTTTTCTAATAATTTTTTTACTTAACCTAAACCCAAATAACCTCACCTGCATAATAACATAAAACCACATACTCTCACGCATAAAACCACATAGCACCTTGCATACTCTCCTGATTGAGGATTTAACAAATTATTAAATATTTATTTATATTTTTTAATAATAAAAAAAATACAAAACTGCATACCCCCGCATACTCTCTCGCATACCGCATATTCTCTATGCAATGACCCCTCCGACTGAATACCACATAGCACCTTCCTGAACATTGGGTAGAAGAGATGGTGGTGGCAGTGGTAGTGATGTAGCTCATAAGGAATCTGGCACATATTTGAAAGATTGCATGTAGAAACAAGGTTGGAAAAATCAATAGTCGATACTCGGTCGATCGGGTCCCTGGCTAAGGATTAATCAGCAGTTGGGAAATTGAATGTATTTAGTCAAACTTTTAATTAATTTTATATTTTTTATTCTTTTGAAATATATAAATCATTTTATATACATATATTCTTATATATTTACTTCAATTTGCACATTTCCTACAATGTTATATGAAATAAAAGAAACAACTGAATTTTAGTCGAACATTAAGCGCATTAAGCATCTTAGATTGAGTTTGTTGTTAAAGGATACCTTATGGAGATTTGAATATCATTTCTATCTCAATCCTCCTGACACACCTTAACTCAATAGAGTTATAGGGACATTCCAAAAAACAAAACTAAATGTCTCTTTTAGTCGATTGGCAGACTGAGGGTCGATTAGACTTAGTTGGAGCGATCACCCCATTGTGTAGATTAAACAGTCTGATTAAACGGGTTTGTCGGCCATTTTTACAAGCTTGCACAGGACAAGAATATATGAACCAACACACTAACATATATGGTGACTACACACCAAGCCCCAATTGAGGTCCAGATGCTACAAAGCTAACGCATCACTGTCCTTGTAATCTATACATGTACGTGCAACTACAGCTACAACATCACCAGAATAACACAATGATGGAAGATCTATGACGATACATCTTTATAAGATGGTGCCGAATATGGCACAAGATATGGCATATTTCCTATTGTTTACCCTACAGTATCTCCAACTCAACCTCTACAAATGCCATCTCCTTCTCCATCAATTGCATTGTATGGTTCTGAAGATGCATCTTCTTCGCATCCACCTCCTCACAATTCTGCCTCCTCTCCCAAGAGTTATCTTCTAATTGGTTTCCTTGCATGTGTCGCAGATTAGGAATATAGGTAGTGTCTCACGATCTGCAATGCCATGTATCAATATATAACATGGGAAAACTATGTGGAATATATAGAGGAGATCATGAGAAAATACGAAGGAAAAGAACAAACATGACAAATGGATCCAACCATATACTCTTGGTTTTGAATTACTTGGTAAGTATATATGAGTTTTAACTTTTGTATACATTATGGACTATGAGTTGTGTTTGTTATTTCAACTTATTTATTCACGACTAAATTTCTAAATTCTAATTGCATGTTATAAAGGCATGTGCGATGTAACATGATGTCGATGTTATACAAAACTTGTATTTAGACCTATATCATAGCAAATAAGTGTATTTATATCTTATTTTTTTATTAAAACACAATAGAAATCTTATTAAAAACAAAATTTATATGCAATCCCACGGTTATGGGTGAATTCGATTATGTGTCGACATGTCGCAGATATGTCAATTCAGAAGCTTGAAGATGTGCCGTCGAAATCGATATTTGAGACCTGTTGTATACAATGAATTTGAGTGAGAAAGATCAATGAAGAAATTATTATGTCGCTTCTTTATGAGTAGACGAGCATTTTGACCGTCAAAATGTGCAAATCCCAATGTTTTAATATTATTGTCATTGTATTTATTTCATATTCTCATCTTGTAGATGTTATTTTTTTCATTCGATCACAAGATAACAAGATAACTTCTAACAGGGCGAAATTTCTCATCAATTGAAGAAGCCCGTTTTCACTACTACTATGGTTCACGACCATTGCAGCAAGGAGTGAGAGGCTTGGTAGATGTTAATAGTTTGGAATTATGAGAGATTGCTTTCTGAATAAATATGGACAAATAAATGGCATGTCGACAATCTTTAATAGTAGCACTGGAAATTCACATTTTTCTAGGAATTCATTGATAAATGGAACTTTTCTCGTCTAAGCTCTTAATGATCAAGATTGAATTGACAAAAATAAAACTCAAGAACTCCCTACCATGTATCCCAAGAAGCATCGCAAGGAGGGTGCATAGATTCAAGATAGGCCCCTTCTTGTGTCATTTCAAAACTATAATATCCAGACTTGCATGTGTGAAGGATTCAAAGATGTGCATAGGAGTGAAACGTGCACACAAGGTCGAAGCATAATACCCAGTGTGCTCTCGATTAGTCCTTAACCAATTCGATGATAATTCATAGCAAGGTTGCAGAAAGCGGTCGTCGGTACTCGGTCGACGGGGTCACTGACTAAGGATTAATCGACAATCGGACGACTAATCAGATTTAGTCAGCCATTAGCCGATTTTCAATTTTTTAATTATTTTAAATATATTAATCATTTTATACATTTATTCTTATATATTTACATTGATTTGTACATTTTCTATACTATCATAATGAAATAAAAGAAGTAATTGACTTTAGATATAACATTATGCATATTAGAATAAGTTTTCTTTAAAAAAATCAAAAAAATAAAAAATTCTCTATATAAAAGTCGGCATTGTAGTCGGTCGACTAGTCGGCCCGATTAATCGGGTTGATTGACTAATGGCCGACTTGACTGCCCCCCCCCCCCCTCCCCCCGACTCGACTAGTCGGGCTGATTAATCAGCCTAGTCGGCCGACTTTTACAACAATGATTAATAGAAGGGATGCAAAGAGTATTGGCATCAAGCACTCCCACCTATCCAATTGAGAATGGCTTTCATAATCCATCACTAAATACCCCCGCCAAGTGACCTTTGTCTTCGTCAGCCATCACTCCTCAATCAACTGAAACAGTAAGTATAGTACGGCTCGCTAACTCTCTAATATTGGCATGATTTTCCTATTTCTCATCCATTTTTTGTATGCTGTCTGACCAAATAAAGCATAAAGAAGCAAACGTGTCCTATTGCTCAGTGAGTTTTCAATCTGTCCTCTTGCTCAGTTAGTTTTCAATCTGACAGAGGTTTATAGCTGAAGTAAGGAAATCCGCCTTGTGAAAAAAAAAGAAAAGGGGGCCACTTCTCCGATAGCTTTCGAGAAAGAAACCTAGGTCGGAATCACCAAATCACAGAAGTATATCTCTAGACCAGATAATTGGGCTATTCGATTCTGCAACTACAGACCAACTCAATGTGCAAAAAAATTGACCCATTCTATTGAAACCCGAATCAAATCAACATATCAGATATGCCAAATAGAAGAACAAAGAGCGCGAGGAGAAGAGCACCATACCAGTCCATGGAAGAAGATCAAGACCACGGTTGCCAGCAGAGCGGCGTCCACCCCGGTGCTATTCCACAATGCAGGGCCGTAAGAGGTGACGACGACCGCGTAGTACGTCACCCCAACACACCAAGCACCAGCAAGATCATCACCGACCCCAACCCCCCGCAGCGCCGTGCAGAACTTGAACACGTTCCACGCCATCACGGCGCCCGATCTGTGCATCACGCCGCCTCCGACCAAGCAGCAATTGGCGCCGATCGAAGCAGCAATGGTGATTGGGGTCGATCGGGAGATGTGGATCGATAGATTAGGGTTTCTGAGAGGGATTTGAGTGTCCAACGAGAGAGGGGGGGGGGGGGGGGGGGGGGGGGGGGGCGGAGGTGGGACAGAGCTCCGAGAGCTCTCCAGTGGGGCTTTGGCTTTGAGGGTATAATTGAAAAGGGTGTTTGGGGAACGCGGAAACCGAGAGGGGCTGAAGCCAAGCTCTTGAAATAGGGAATAGGGATATATCTCAATATCCGCTTACCGTATTTGAAAAATTTTCGGGTACGGATATCGGTATCCGAATATTAATCGAATACGGATCGGATATGGATATAGGTTGTAAAAATTTTTCGAATACGGATATGATAATGGCTTAAATATCCGGATTCGGATCGGAAATCCGAATATAATATTTAATATTATTTTATATATTAATTAATATAATATAAGCTACAACCTTATGCTCATATATTAGTATTATACATTATATAATACAATATATTAATGATATTAATAAATTCTATTTCTTTGAGTATGAGGCGGACAAAATTTATGAAATCCTATCCTATTTTTACTTTTGATCAAGAATACATGTCGCCTCGACACTCCCTTTTATCATGATGCAACTTATTTATATTTCATTGTAATTTTTAAAATCATTATGAACTTTGATAAAAAAATCAATTCATATTCATATGTGTTTTTTTTTCAATCCGTATCCGGATTCCATGTTTATTGGATCCATATTGGGATTTCACTCTTTATCGATTCATATTTAGATTGTCTTTATTCGATCTGTATTCGGATCCGCTCTTTATACGATCCGTATTCGGATCTGTATTCCGTATTTTACGGATATGGTTTCCATAATGCATATCTGAATCATATCCGTATTCGTATTCGATAGAGATGAAACGAATATGGATATGGAAATAAGCATATCCGATCCGAATCCGATCCGTTTTCATCCCTATCTTGAAAGCAATAGTTGTCTTTGGAGGAATTGGGATTTTTAGTAGGGATGCAAACGGTCCGATCATCATATCCATTTTATACAGATTTTGACATCCGTACCTGTATCCGTTTTTAAAAGAGATACGAATATGGATATTATTTTGATATCCGCAAACATCCGTATCTGTATCCGTATTCGTATATCCGTTTTCTTCATATACAAATATAGTCATAGATTTATTTTTAACCATATAACATAATTCTCTACCTCCTTTTTATCATATTTATATAATTTTTATGATACAAACACATTTAGTAAATTAATATCATGTGTTTTCTATCCAATTCTTATATATTTTAAGTTGATTTTATAGAGTATTTCTAACATTACTCGTGTGCAATTCAGTATCTGTTTTACATCCGTATCCATTTTTTTAAGGATATGATAAGATAGTTTTAATATTCGTCAATATCCATATCCGCATCCGTATTCGTATTAAAAAACGAATAAGGATATGGTAATACGTACATTCGTATTAGTATCCGACCGTTTACATCCCTAATTTTTAGTCCAAAAGGGATTAACGCTTACCATCAATCTCTCTGTAAAATAGCAGTTGCATATGACATGTTTTATGTACAGTTCATTGTTGGATTATTTTTTCAAGATGAATCTATTTGGATATGGTTGCCATAATAACTTATCAAATAATTATCTAATAACAGACATTAAATTTTGAAAATTTATATTAGATCATTTAAAAAAACTTAAATAAATATGTTCAAATAGATACTTGTATTACATTTTGATCGTATCCATTAAATATATGCGTTGTTAAACTTGTCTATAAATTTATTGCGCCTAATTTATGTATTTGTTATCCATTTTTAATTTTCGATTTGCATTTTCCATGTGTTTTTCATATGATTTTTGCATTTTCCATGTGTTTTCATATGATTTTGTCGAGACCTCGAGATCAAGAGTTTCGTATGATGTATTGTTTATTTTTTTTTGATTTTGCAATTAGAAATAGTTGATAATAGTTTTAGAGGGAATCCTTTGTCGTGCGACAGATTCTTTTGGGTGTTAGTTTGAGAAATAATCCCAAGAATAAAGGCATTATTTCCCTCTCCTCCCTCCCCTCTCCTTCCTCGTACGACTATTCCCCCATGTGCATCTCTCTCCACTGTACCTTATTCCGCCCTTATTTCATATTGTCTACCATTACCCATCTTATTCTTATCCTTCAACCGAACAAGAATAGTAGATTATTCCAGCGTATTCTTTTATTGATTTTTCCCACTATCGAGATTCACTCGAAGGTGTCATTGGTGAACTAGTTTTTTTAATCTTTGTGATTATTGCTTTGCAACTATGACATTACCAACTATCAATTTGCATTGTAGTGCAGAATTGTTTCTTATGATCACTCTTTTTATAAAAAGTGTTTATTACTTTAGATATGCAGGGGACTTAAACTTGTTATCATTAGATGTTTTCTTTATCACTTATTACGAGTAATTACTATTTTCAACCAGTGAAGGGAGTTCACCGTTGTGTAATGTTAGTCATTATCTAGCATGTTTTTGAGAAGGTTGTGGTGCTTTTGCTTTGTTTCCATCTCTTATAGCTAATGTCTAATCTACTTTGACCATACTCTATAATTATGTTTTTTTTAA